>JAOTOM010003299.1:0-146973 GCA_034440615.1 Ashinkailepas kermadecensis
ACCATGAGCATTCTACGTTTCATCCAGTATGTCATTGCAGGATGTAAGTTCTGAAGAAAAATCGCTCATAAGCTTGTTCTAAATCCAAGGTCTCCGTTAACACAATCAGTGAAAACGGGCAATGTTTTTGAAACACAGATCTCTGGCCTGGAGCAGGCCAGAGACTATATTGACGGTCCCCAAGGAAGCATGGTCTCAGCTCTGGGTGAGCCAAGATACTCTCTGGCAGATTTGAGGCCACAATCTCAGCCCCTGATGGGCAAGCTGAAATACTGACTGTCACCACGAGGAACAATCTCAGCCCACAAGTGAGCCAAGTGAGAATACTGACTGTACAAGGGACGCTCTGGCCACAGATGAGCCAATGGAGACAGACCGAATGACACCCGTGCGTGGGTGGTGCACAGGTGTCATGCCTAAGTATCGGGACAATCAGCAACATCCTTCCTACAATTTTCCGTCCCCTTCAGAGAGGACCGTAGAAGGCGCACGTCGTGACCCTGGACCAGACAGGATGCCGACGCCATGGTGGCTTACAGCCATCCAAAATGGACTAACGCGCTTGTCGCGGTGACATGCAGGTGAAGTGCACAGTCGGTCATTCTCCAGCATCCATCATTGCTGCGGGCTGACAAATCTGCATTTGTTGGACAAATCGACCTACATCATAAGCTAACATCTCTTATCGCGCTGACGGAAGCCTCGTTGGAACCGACGAAACGATTGCCGCTGGTTTCGACCGCGTCCTCGAGGAGTGGTCTGCGATTGCCCGTGGTCTGCGATTGCCGCTCGTTTCGACCGCGTGCCTAAGCGAGGTGGCTGGTTGCCGCTGGTTCGACCGTGCTCGAGTGGTCTGCGGTTCACGCTGGTTTCAGCCGCGTGCTCAGCGGTGGTCTGCGGGTCGAGGGTCAACGCGGTTACCGCCGTTGCAAGCGAAGATCGAAACGCCAGCAAATCGCCTGTATCTGCTCTGAACGTCCCACCGTTGCTCTCAGACGCCATGCTTGTGGCTCTCAGACGCCATGCTTGTGGCTCTCAGACGCCATACTTGTGGCTCTCAGATGCCACGCTCATAGCTCTCAGACGCCATGCTTGTGACTCTCAGGCGCCGCGGCGGCTCTCCGAGCGCCGCTCAGTGCCTCAGACCCTGCTGGCTCTCAGACGCCACACTTGTGACTCTCGACCCACGCCATGACTCTCGGTATACAGCAGCAGCTCTCGGGCGCCACATTCTTGGCTCTCCAAACACCACGCTCGTGGTTCTCAGAATTACCAGCATGGCTCTCAAACCACGCTCGTGGCTCTAGACGCTACACTCGTGGCTCTTAGAAGCCATGCTCGTGGCTTCACAGTCGCTCGTGGCTCCCACATGCCACGCCTCGTGGCCCTAATTGCCACGCACGTGGCTCAGACGCCACGCCCTTGGCTCTCAGATGCCACCCTCATGGTTCTCAGACTCGCACCTATCGCCCAGATTATCAGTATCAGGTAAATAAGTAACTGTCTAGCACTGCTATCTGACGATGAGCAGACACTACCGCCTCCACCCATTTCCACCCAGCGAAGCGACTCACAGGCGTGGATTGGTCAGAGGCCTGCTGCAACAGCCGCTATAGCGAGCCCAGTTGGCCGCTAGACAGGTGCAGTGTGTCCAGCGTCATCGTCGTCGACTCCACCCTCCCCTCCTCTTCCACGGACGCACCTGTTTGCAGTGCAATAGAGCTGACGCCGATACGCCCATTGGTCAAAGTGGAACGCGCATGCTGATACGGTTTCCTGTGCTCAGCCTTTGGCGCGAATTCGCGTTTGCAGGAAGTGAGCGGCGGGCAAACACGCGCCGTTGGCTGGCATGCGCGGTGCTCGCGGAGCAGGATTGCGGCAATTGTCCACAGGGCGGCGACGGTCAACACGCACAACGGTCTACAGTGCACACTGTGCATCGTGCAGGGCACCACAAACACATTCCTGTTTAGTAGGCCATCACACCCAGTATTGGTCTTTGCAGCTGGCATCGAATTAAACACGACCACCCCGTTGAGTCACCAACGGCATGGGGTCTTACTCTCCACGACAGATTTGCTAATATTTGTCCGTACACTCATTGAATGCGGGGCGGTGTGGATCCGTCCAGTACTCACGTGTGCAGTCCTAAAGGGCAATAGGGCGCTCCTTTATAAAGCAATAACGTTTATATTTTTCATCACCACTTTACCTTTTCAATTATAATTCATTCTACAGATCTTTATTTTGTCTGTGCGCATGGCGCTAATGTGCGTCTATTCGTGTGCATCATCTGGTTGCTATATTACTCCTTGGCATTGATAAGAGAGTTATTGCCTATACGATCGTGGTAGGTTGGTGGTTTACTTTGTCTCTGAGCTTTTTGTTCCCAATATATTACAATGATTTCCTTAAAAACTACGCTTTCAGACAGAATACGCCAGTAGCGCAATAAGAAAACAATTACATATGTAAAACCGCTAATAATCCCTAGCTATCACACGGCATTATTAACACTGACAAAATAACTCTCACCACACAATTTAAAAAAAAATATTCACGAGGATATTCCGTTTTTGAGACAGTTGCAGCGAAAGGTATGAAAGGCCACACTGTCGACAACTTGTCAAGCATCGACAGCGGCTGTACTTGGAGGCGGTTAGCACCTGAGTTGGCCTTTAGCACTCGGAGGCGGTTAGCACCTGGAGACGGTTAGCATCTATTGGCGGTCAGTACTTGGAGGCGGTTAGCACCCGGAGGCGGTTAGCACCCGGAGGTGGTCAGCACCTGGTGGCGGTTAGCACCCGGAGGTGGTCAGCACCTGGTGGCGGTTAGCACCCGGAGGCGGTTAGCACCTGTAGGCGGTTAATACCCGGAGGTGGTCAGCACCTGGTGGCGGTTAGCACCCGGAGGTGGTCAGCACCTGGAGGCGGTAAGCATCTGAGGGCGATTAACACCTGGAGGAGGTTAGCACCTGGAGGCGGTTAGCACCTGTAAACTCTTAGCACATGGAGGCGGCAAGCATCTGGAAGTGGGCAGCAACAGAGTTGAACAAGACAGCAATTTAGGTGGCCAGTCCTGAAAACGCGAATCGTGTTGCATCGTAATTACAATTGCATGTGCCGAAGGAATGAATGAATCGATGAATAAATGCATGCAATGGATGGTGCTCACTGAATGAAAGCGGACGTTTCGCCGGGCCGTGGCCAGACAAGTTTGCATCAATCCTACCAACGAATGCATGCCCTTGACGCTAGATAACATGATAACAATGCCTACCGACGAATGCATGCCCTTGACGCTAGATAACTATCGACGAATGCATGCCCTTGACGCTAGATAATGCCACCAATGCCTACCAACGAATACATGCTCTTGACGCCAGATAATGCCATCAATGCCTACCGACGAATGCATGCCCTTGACGCTAGATAATGCCATCAATGCCTACCAACGAATGCATGCCCTGAAGCTAGATAACGTGCATGTGCAATTATAGCCTTCGGAACCAGGTGCCTAGAGGTTACGGAATCAGCAGAGATACTTTTGGCTGAGGAGTGCCACCTGACCACGTGCCATTCTGACCACCACAACTCGTACCACACAGATACGGGAAATATAGATCCCGTAACTTTGTCACTTCGCCATCAGTTCGTAAACCCCCGCACCTCTACAGGGCCACGTGGTGTTCATCTATCCAAACTACTATCACAGGGCCACGTGGTGTTCATCTATCCAAACTACTCTCACAGGGCCACGTGATGCTAATCTATCCAAACTACTATCACAGGGCCACGTGGTGTTAATCTATCCAAACTACTATCAGTTGCCATTGCGTCATTTTGTTTCTATCTGATTCTGTGCCAGATACTGTATCTGTGAACTAGATGCATGGCACACATATATCTATTAAATAAATTATTCATTAGTGCCTTTAATACAACTGAGATGCTAGCATACGTCAACGAATCAGTTCACCCAAGATACCTGTGTCTAATTAAGTCCATTATCCCTCATCGATTGTCTCCCTCCTGGTTAACTATTACCCAGTTTATATGGGAAAATAAAGTAAAGTCAATTTGCATCGAATCGAACTTGAGCGGTGCAATGTGTTCGTGCATAGTATTTATAATAAATATGTTTCGTTTCAAGACATTTCCAGTAAATGTGAACGAAATTCGAATCCATCAACGGACTTAGACGAATGCTGCGCACATAAGATTAATTGCTATTTTGGTGGGATACTGAACTACGGCTAAACCAAAAGAAAAGGAAGTTGTGCTCAGGGGCAGGACTATTCCAACATGATAGAGGGGCAAATGGGTTTTGGCATGCCAATATTTCCAATCCAGTCCATCCTATCGTTCCATGTTAAACCTCAGCAACATTAGGTGGGGGAGTACCCATCCAAAATTATGGAACGTTCCACCACTACACATTCTGAATGGCGCGCGGGTAAGGTAGAGTAAGGTAAGGTAGAGTAAGATAGAGTAAGCTGCCATACAGGTGGTAAACAGAAAGGCTTGCTGAGTTACAGTCCACTAGCTAAGGATGTGGTTGGTACAAGTTTGGCAGTGTGAAGTCTTTTACAGCCAGCTGATTCTTGTTTGCTCGAGTGCTCAGTTATTTAATAACCTCTACACCAGTGGTGAAGCCAGGATTTGGCCCAGGGGAGAGGAAATATAAAGAGCCCCCCCTACCAACCAAGGCTCCTCTACTTTTACAAAACTCTTCGGATTTCGGTCACTTTATTGTCGAAGGTCCCCTATATATATATCCTTTACACATTGACTGTTGCAGAGAAGAGCGAATTTAGCTTTAGCAAGTTTTCTGTCTAGAGTTTCGATTGATCGTATTGTTTTCTTTGTTTCGTTATAAAGCTGGTAGATTATTTCACCAAGTGACATGTATAGTTGCATTCGGTTATTGACGCTTCGGATTCAAACATTAATTCATTTTCAACATCACCGCTCTGCACAATGCAACTAAACACAAACAAGTATACCTTTTAAAAAATGAATTGAACACTGGTTTCACACCAGCTATTCTTGCAACATCATCTAACAATTCGTCAATTCCTGGAACGGCCATTCACAAAACAAGTATATTCTCATCTGAACTATTTACAACAACCATGGAGCACTGAATCGCATTTAATCCCAACGTTCCTGCCCCCCTTCGCAGTTTTTTTGTCACGCATTATTCCGGAGTGACAACGATGATGTGTGTGCTGACTTGTTTGTTTATTTTTGGTGTGTGTTTACGTATGTACAAAGACTCGAGCACCATGAGACGGGTTCAGTCCAAGCAAGACTTGATGATGGTGGTGCTGTTGGTAAGGTGTTCTCGTGTTAGCGGTGTTTGGTGGCAGTTTTTCATGTGTTCTTCTGGTACTCCATCTCCGAGGTGCATTGTTAGTATTATAGAAAGGGAGGCTGTGGTGGCACCAATGTAGCTTAATGCACGAAACCTACGGTCTTCATACGGGCATGTACATGTGCAAACTACATTGGTACGTTTCAGTTTTTCTCTGTTGGCCTGAAGATTGTTTTTCATCACAATATTACACCTTTTCATGTTTTTCTAGAAGACGAGTATTAGCTGATCTTTGCTGTTGGTGCATGTGATGTTGTTTGTCATAATATCCTGTATGTCTCTCGCATCCACATTATAAGCAGAGTTCGTATAATTTCCATAGTAGAGGTGGATGGTTTTTGTTCTGCCTGTTATCTCTGGTTGGTGTTCCTGTTCATATATTTCTGGATTTCGTCATCAACCTGTGTGTTTGTGTAACCATTGTTTACAAAATTCTGATTTAACCTCTCAAATTCCGCATGAAGAAGTTGGTAGGAAGCACAATTACGAATTGTTCTCTTTACGAAGGTACCAAGGACACTGTTTGTATCTTTCCGGACACTCACTTTTTGAGCTCATAACCAAGCCAATATTGAACGGTTTCCTGAGGTACACAATTTTTGATCAGTGGGGCTACATCTAAAAATGGTTGGTTGGTTATTTAGGCTTCGGGGCGCATCGCCTGCGTTGGTCATACAGCACATCTAAAAATGGAATCTTTCGATCGATTTGTGCTTCAGTTGTGAAATTTAGAACTGAGTTTTCCTCTAATTTTGAGATGTTCACTGAGTTCATTGAGGTGGTCACTGTCCCTTACATCAACAAAAACATCATCAATATATCTACCGTAGATATCAGGCGAAACAGACGGGTCACAACTGCTTTTGATATGCTGTTAAAATAAATATTAAGTATTAAGCGACTTGTGTCAAATATAACCTACAAAGGTATCAAGTTTTACACATCAGAGAATCCTGAAGGAGAAACTGTTAATAATGAAGTAAAGAAAATGAAGGCGAAATTATAAAGAGAGTATATATATATATATATATATATATATATATATATATATATATATATATATATATATATATATATATATATATATATATATATATATATATATATATATATATATATATATATATATATATATATATATATATATATATATATATATATATATATATATATATATATATATATATATATATATATATATATATATATATATATATATATATATATATATATATATATATATAGAGAGAGAGAGAGAGAGAGAGAGAGAGAGAGAGAGAGAGAGAGAGAGAGAGAGAGAGAGAGAGAGAGAGAGAGAGAGAGAGAGAGAGAGAGAGAGAGAGAGAGAGAGAGAGAGAGAGAGAGAGAGAGAGAGAGAGAGAGAGACGGAGAGACGGAAAGACGGAGAGACGAGAGACGGAGAGACGGAGAGACGGAGAGACGGAGAGACGGAGAGACGGAGAGACGGAGAGACGATAGACGGAGAGACAGAAACAGAGAGACGGAGAGATAGAAACAGAGAGACAGAGAGACAGAGACTACTGACCGATACCGACTACTTTGATCTGGCCAGGGTGGTCAACTAAATAGAATGGACACAACTTGTTCGAGAATGTCTTAAAGTTGATGGATGAAGCTTCGTCATTCCGCTTACCCAAATATCTTATCTAGCTGAAACAAACTTAGTGGGAGGGTCAACTTGATCTTCGTAATGCGAGAGATAGAAGAGTTGATGTCGGAAGGCCATTGCATGATATATGATTCCATGTGACAACCGAAACATAATTTAATGAGCTTTCTTTCAGAAGTATAACCTCCTAATAATACCGGACGCGTGACCTTGCGAACTCCTGCAAGATCTCTTCACACGGGGAAAGAAATTGCTTACAGTTTGTCGAAGTAGTCTCCGTTGTCCAGACCAGTGAACTTCACGTTCCATTGAGCGCCACAGAAGGCATAGCTCAAGGAAATTTCATTCCGAACTATTTACTTTAGGCTCTGTTTGTGATTGCCTGGTGATTTTATCAGCCGACGTCGCGGGCACACGAAGACAATCAGTAGTGGCGGCCATTGTTCCCAAATTTGACAGACGAACTGTTTACGTAGATGTAGGTAGACGGTGGATATGTGGCAATGCGGCAGTGTCGCAGTTAACACGGCACCGCTACGCTCCCTTTGCTGAGCGGATGTCAGCAGCAGCGCCCGAAGGAATGACCATGCATTTGGGGTGCACCAGGTTATGCATCTGGGGTCTGGAGGTGAAACCTTCAGATATACAATGGGAGGGAGGGAACTGGATGTTATTGAAGAGGAAAGGGACTTAGGTGGGTTGGTTTCAAAAGACCTTAAAGCAGAAAAACAATGTATCTCAGCTAGGAACAGGGCACTCAGAATGCTGGGACTCATTAATAGAAGTGTGATATATAAAAGCAAGGAAGTCATGAAAAAACTGTACTTAGCATATGTGCTACCTCACCTGGAATATTCTGTACAAGCATGGAGCCCCTACCTAGAAAAAGATATAGATATGTTAGAAAGAGTGCAGCGCAAAGCAACTAGACTCATCAGAGGAATAGGTAACTTAGAATATGGAGAAAGGATTGTGGCATTAGAAATGTACTCGCTCAAGTATAGGAGATTAAGATTGAAATGTACAAAATTGTTAAAGGACTAGATCAGGTCAATTTGAACGGCGCTCTTCAGCTTAGAGTATCACATCAATTCAGGTTAGACAAGTTGAGGTGTATGACAATTAAGCGACAACAGGTCTTCAGTCAAAGGGTTGTTGATCAGTGGAATGGGCTGCCTGCTGATGTTGTGAGGAGTTCCTCATTGAATGCATTTAAAAGTAGGGTGGACAATTTTTTTAGACAGGAAAATCTTATTTTTTAGTTCTAATTTGTGATGGAAGGGGTGAGATTTATGTTAAGTAAGTGTGCACGGCACAGACCCCTTTAAGGCATGGATGCAGTTTGAAAATTATTGATAAGGCATTCAATCCACATGTGTTAAGAGGGATCAGGGGAATATGGCTGGATAGGTAGGGTAGATAGGTATTGATAGGTGTGTGGGATATTGGTGGACTGGTTTCTTCAGGATGTGGGATGGTAGGGGTGGGTCTTTTTACCATGCTTATGGTGTCTTCTATTTACAGACTTAACTGGATGGGCCCTTGGGTCGCTTATTAAGTCTAAACGCTTCATAACTTTATATAGGGTGTACCTAGCAGTGGATTCAGCACCTTCCTTCGGGATGTGATACTGATGAGATTGGCTATGGTAGCACGATGGGTATGATTGGAGGAGTTTGTAATTACTGAGTGTGTTATGCAATAACAAGTGATTGGTGCTAGATAGGCTGGGATATATAGCTCACTAGGAACTTGAGATAAGGGATTGATTGGGGTGAGCGTATGTACATTTCTAGTACCTTTTCTAGATAGGCTTAACCCAGATGGGCCCCTGTGGCTCTTATTAAGCCTTAACACTTTATGACTTGATGACTTTATGACTTTATGACCATCGGTTCGTGCTGAAAACAGCTATGCAGCAAACCATGCCATCTTTGTTTGATTTTAAACTGATGTACTTGACTTCGGGATGGCTAAGAGCAAACATAGCCTATAACAAGGGCTAGTTTGGGCTATCAGCTATGCTCAGATTGGCTAATGGCCCTTGGCACTGCCAATTGGCCTCAGTCCCATTGGATATGGAGCAGCCCTCACCAACCGACATGAGATCTCTTCTCTATCCACTCATTAAATATGGCCTGGTTTCTCACACTCAGAAACCACCCTATTCTATGCACATGCAACTTCCTCAGGTTCCTCAGGCTTATGCTTGCTCTCATCTGTCTTCATCCTTACGAGTTACTCTTATCCCTATCTGTATCCCCGAATTTCTCCACCAATGCACAACCAGTTCTTACCCTAGCTGAGGCCTGATGCAAGCGATCTGATATTCGTATCCCGAATCCCAACTAACATATTGTTTGTTTGTTTATTTGGGCTTAAGGGCGCCTGAACTGCTAGTGGTTATCTAGCGCCCATTTGATGGTAGCTGGTGTTCCAGAGTTTTTTTGTTTAAAAAAAATATACATGAATACTCTAGATCCTGGGACCGTCAGTAAGTCTGGACTATACAAAATACCGCGTGAGATGGTAAGCATATTTAATTATCCAGCCTTGCACACGACACACATACATGGCGATCTGAATGCAGGAAGCTCTAGATAAATGTGTGCTGGCGCACGCAGGGATGGATTTCCAAAACTCATCAGATTTGAAGAGCTAACATTCGTCGAGTCCGTTAAAGACAATATTTTCCGAATATAAAGTTCTTAGGTTTTAAGTAAACACCATTTTATTGGAAAACATTGGCAAAAATCGGCCTCTCGGGAATGATTAAGCACCATTGTGCCGGTAAGCTGTTCGACTACTCTGACTCAGCCCACAGCATCTCGTGTGGCTTCCACTGACCGCAGCCAACATGGCAATTCGTGCGAAAGTCTGGTACTCGACGACCAGGTGTGTCCGCTCACAAAGGACTCACCGGACCACGCGAGTTCCCTGCAGGCGCCGTGATGCCCTTCAGTCGACTTTCGCATAGCAAACTGTCGGCTGCAGAATCGTTCAACTGCTCTTGTGTGAGATAGCAATGCATCTGACGAAATGTTGTCACTGTCTCACTATCGGCCGCTTCAGTGCATGCACGGTCACCGATTGCAATTCGACTCAGCTCACAGGTGTCCCTGAGTTCATAAAACAGAATTCCTCTGCCTTGTTTGGCACTGGGCGAACCTCGATCTCGAACACTCAGCGATATTGGATGTTGTAGAGGCAGCTCCGGACACCTACCTTCTGGTTGGTGCTGTGGTGACGGACTGAAGTAGGGTCGCTGTAGACACCATGGAGCCGGCGTGGTGGTCTCCCCAGTCATTGCGACACAGGACGCCGTGCAGCCGACCGTCGGGTGGGCGCAGGTCACGGCGCATGTTTCCACCGCACGGGACCACTCCTCAGGTTAGCGCACCGCTGGCAGTCAGCTGAACTTCAAAGACTCACCACCTCTCCGTATTGATCAGCGCAACGGCGCGGCCCTACTACGGACGCGTCGGCTGGTGCGGCCGATCGATGGTCGCCGCCGGAGAGGACGCGCCTCACCAGACCGCGCGACGCCGGCCGCGTCGAAAAAAGCGCGCACTGCCCGCCGAGGTCAGCACCGACGGTCGCGGAAGTTTACGCAGCGCGGCGGACAGGGAGAAATGGCGCGCCCATCTGACGAAGCGACGTGGTCAGAGCGCCACAGCGCCACGGAGCTCGACGTCGGCCAGTCTGGCCGGGTGTTGTCTCCGGTGGACACCGGAGAGGGGAGTCCCGTCCCGCACTGGGGACCCGCCGCCCGCGCCATGACCGCCGGCGTGTTGGCTGGTCAAGCGTTTCAGGGTGCGATATGGTAGCAATGTCAGAGCATGTACCGGTTCCCGACGGGCGCAGGACAAAGCACCGGGCCTGCCGGGGGGTCGACCAGGGTGAGGATATTCGCGCCTCCCCTCCCCTCTGAATACATTCCAGCGCAGTGAATAGAAGACGCTGGCTGATGAATAGAAACAGGCACCAAAGGCCGGAGGAGCACCCCCACAGCCACCTGCCCACCATGAAAGCGATCGCGCCCAGGTGTGCCGCATTCATTGCACCTCCCTGGTGATAATGCTGCTCCTCGGAAGGGGTACGTAGCTTTCAGTTTGTGGAGCTGTATGTGCGAGGAGGTAAATCGGAACTTCAGCCGCTGAAGTTGGAAGGTGATACGCTGGAGGATCTTACAATAACTACAGAAGCTGTAGAAAAGCAGTTACAGAATATAAAACCTAATAAAACTTCTGGACCAGAATATATATATGCTAGGATCTTAGTAGAATGTGCTAAATATTTAGCAGTTCCCCTAGGTATAATTTTCAGGCGGTCTATGTAATATTCTGAAGTACCTGAAGATTGGGGAAATCCAAACGTAGTACCAATTTTCAAAAAGGGAAGTATGAAGTGTGTAGGAAACTAAAGGCCAGTCGGTTTGACCTCAATAGTTTGCAAGTTACTAGAAAATCTGGTTAAACAGAATGTTCAGATTCATCTTGAAAGACACAACCTTTTTAATGGATACTCAACATGGATTTCAATCTCGAAGGCAGAGGTAAAAAAAAGTCATCGTTCTGCCGTTTACTCCGGTGACACAATTGCTAACTGAAAGAGGCCCAGAGGAGACACAAAAGCCAGTGCTGGCACTGTTAATATACCTACCTATGCACCTACTCTCATTCTCTCGCCTCACTCAGAAAGCACTTATAAAAGTGATAAAAATGAGCAAAACAAGTTAAAAAAAAAAAAAACTTGTGCCCCTTGTCCTTTTTGTCGCCTGAATGTTGGCGGAAATTAGGACAAGGATCTTGGCGAACGTTACGCTTACCGTCCAAACCGACGCGCCATTGCGTTAGCATGCGGCGTCTCCCGGACCGCCGGTGTCTCACCGGTGACAAAATGAGACACTCAGGAATGTTGTCGAATTTTGGTCGTGAGCTTGGCAAATGTGCTGCTGGCCCAAATTTGGTAGCGCCGGCGGAGATGGAAGCTCTCTTCTGAGCCAATGAGAATCGAGCGCATTGGGTGCTTGAGTTTTGCTTCGAAGGGCGCGTTCTGTTTGGTCTCGTCTGTCTCGTCACGGTAACAGTTGCCTATCAAGTTCCTGCAACAGATACCTACCTAGGTGGTAGTAGGTGATTAAACTATCCGTTCAGGATCCGATTTTTGCAGAGATATAATCCTGAGAGAAGACTAGGCATGCCAAATTATCATATCAAGATCTTCAGATCAAGGCTTCAGAAGCCCCCCTGAAGTGTGTTTTGTGTGCCATTGCCAAATTCTGAGAGCTATTGAGCTGGAACTTTCTAAATTTCCCTAAATATTCATTGTACACATTTTGAGACCCTTTTGAAAATTTTGGTTGTACCGAAGAAGTGTCCAGGCAGTCATTTTGGGGGACATGTTGGTGCATTTCTCCCTTATTCATCCCCCTGAAATGCCTATGATTTTTGGGTATGAACAACAGCTTAATGTATGTGAAAGGTCATTCTGCATCGAATGACATTTTCCCCATCACATTTTTTTTTAAAAAATAAATAATTATTTTTTATACTTGGCATGCCTAACGTTCGGTTGTAGGAGCTGACAAGAAAGTGACAGTGCCAAGGAGTTTTCAACCTCATGTTCGCGATCCCCCCTCCCTCCATTTTTAGCAAAAATATCACCGGATTAGGCCTGTTTGTACCCTGGTATGCATCTCACGGTACGAACAATTCTGCTATGATCAACTTTAGCTGATATAGATGGTGCAGCATGTAAAATAAGGAGGGGGTGGGGGCTGCCTGTGCAGTAGGCACCCACGGTACCCCGCCTCCCTACGCCCATCGACGAACAAAAACTCAGATGCACGCCTGTTTTCCACGAAATGGTTACTGGCTGCCACTGGGGAATGGAGCCTTCCTTGTGGGTTTGACGGAAAAAAATGAGACACATTTGAGTTCCTGAAATTGTCCGGTGACACAACGGATACTTTTTTTACCTCTGCTCGAAGGTATTGTTTAGCTAACCTATTGGAGTTCATAGAGTATATTACTACAGAAGTAGACAATCAAATCAGGATGGATGTTGTGTACTTGGACTTTAGCAAAACTTTTAATAAAGTTCCACATGGAAGGCTAATTCATCAACTACAACAACATGGGATTGTTGGGAAAGTTCTAGGTTGGATTGAAGCATGGTTGAGAGGAATGAAACAAAGGGTAGTGTTAAATGGATGTAAATCTGATTGGAAGGATGTTCTGAGTCGAGTACCACAGGGCTCTGTTCTAGGGCCACTTCTCTTTATCATCTTTGTGAATAACATTGATGTAGGGCTGAGGAATACAGTGTTCAAATTTGCTGATGACATCAAGCTGGTAGGAGTGGCTAACAGTAGTGATCAATCTAGTGATATTCGACTAGACTTGGAGGACCTAAAAAGTGGGCTGATCAATGGCAGATATCTTTAAACTATGATAAGTGTAAGGTTATGCATCTGGGGTCTGGAGGTGAGACTTTCAGATATACAATGGGAGGGAGGGAACTGGATGTTATTGAAGAGAAAAGAGACTTAGGTGTGTTGGTTTCAAAAGATCTTAGAGCAGAAAAACAAGGTATCGCAGCTAGAAACAGGGCACTCAGAATGCTGGGACTCGTTAATAGGAGTGTGAGATATAAGAGCAAGGAAGTCATGAAAAAAAACTTTACTTAGCATATGTGCGACCCCACTTGGAATATTCTGTACAAGTATGGAACCCTTCCCTAAATTTTTTTTATACATGTGTTATGAAGAGTGCAGCGCAAAGTCACTAGACTCATCAGTGGAATAGGTAACTTAGAATATAGAAACAGGCATATGGCATTAGATATGTACTCACTAAAGTATAGGAGAGGGGGGGAATATGATTTCGATGTACAAAATTGTCAAAGGGCTAGATCAGGCCAATTTGAATGATGCTCTTCGGTTTAGAGTATCACATAGTGGTCATCAATTCAGGTTAGACAAGTTGAGGTGTAGGACAGTTAGGTGACAACAGGTCTTCAGTCAAAGGGTTGTTGATCGGTGGAATAGGCTGCCTGCTAATGTTGCCGGAAGTTCCTCATTGAATGTATTTATAAGTAGGGTGGACAATTTTATAGACAGGAAAATCTTGTTTTTTAGTTCTAATTAGTGATGGAATTTATGCTATGTAAGTGTGCACGACACAGACCCCTTGAAGCAGGCATGGATGCAGTTTGAAAATTATTGGCAAGGCATTCAATCCACATGTGTTAAGATGGATCAAGGGAATATGGCTGTATAGCTAGGGTAGATAGGCATTGCTAGGTGTGTGGGGTGTTGGTGGATGGCTTCTTTAGGATGTGGTGATGGTTTGGGTGGGTCTTTTTACCAGGCTTATGGTATCTTCCATGTACAGACTTAAATGGATGGACCCTTATGGCTCTTATTAAGTCTAAACACTATGACTTTATGACTTTAAGGTGAGAAGTTGTAAGCCGAGCGGCGCTAAAGCCGCGGCAAGAGAGATGGCTAATACTGGCTGTTCTCGGCAAGGGTGATTGGCTTGTGTGAATTGTTTTGGGCTCTAAAACTACTCAGGTGAGTAAGCAATCTCCTTTGCCCGGTCAGGTGGCACCTCAGCAGAAGAAGTATGCACGTTATCGGTTAAAGCTCCACCCACGAGACTTCGATTTTCTTCTTTACCTTGTGTGCGTGTGTATTGGGGGGGGGGCGGAGGACGGACAGGGAGGAGAGAGGGTAAGGGCATAAGTAGATCTGGTGTGCATATATTGGGCAAAACTGAGCGCTGAATTATTGGAATGGGGCAGCAGATAACCGTAAGGAAGTGCGTTCGTTAGCAGGTTATTCCAGCCGGAAAACGTTTTTTTTAGATCAGCTGCCAAACGAGAAAAGAAAATAATGTTTGAAGATATCGATATTTGGTTTTGGAGATCCGGTGGAAAATAAAGTATGACATATTGATTTCCTTGATACTGCATTGACAGCTCGCTCCTTTACTCGCCGCTGCACGCTCCGTTTAGACAAACACTGCGCAGCTGCTATATAACCCAAAGCTTCATTTTAAAATAACACCCCTTGCCACAGATGTTTACGTAGTACCATTAAATGGTGCTGACGTAGGTGTAAAAACATGTAGGCCATGCAAGCCACCTTCACATTTCGTGACCATTAGTTCGATGGCCCAAAATGACATTGGTCATGCCACTTTTCATCAACTTTCGTCTTGATTTCGTCATTCGTCCACTTTTCATTAACGACCTACGTCGTCAACTATGTCCCTATGGCGCAGAAATAACCGCCGAGAAGCAACTACTCAGGTGAAAAACGCACGAGATAAACAGGCATGCCACTCCAGATTGGGTTACATAAATCCTCTTCAACACTTCGTCCTCCTTTTATCCTTTCTAATCCCTGTCATAACATGTGTGCTTTAACTTCCTCTACCATTTCATCACGACGGCGGGTTTATATCTATTTTTTGGTGCATGAGTCCGAAATGTCAATGCAATGCATTTAAGCGTGCCTGGAGGGGAAGGGAATAAATATCCTGGAGGTGAAGCAGACGCCTATCTGCCATAAGTTCCGACCGGTGCTCGGTAAGAATTGTATGCATTTTAGACATATTTGTGAAGAGCAATGATGCAGTTTTACGGACAAGCATCCCGTGGACATGCATCGCATGAGAAATTGAGCCAAATGAGGTTCAATTATACTACGACCAGAAGTGGGATACACTTTCCCAGCACCTTCCGCAAGGTGTGTAATTGAGATGGATTCATATTGTACCAGCTCCTGAATATATCCAAGAAGCAGACGGACCACGAAATGCATGCTTGTTTAATCCTCGTGAGGGTCCTATGCAGCGGTTCGGTGTGGAAATCCCAGTAAAACCGGATGCTTGGTGAGCACTCCGCAATATTTCACTGTAAGTGTTATTTTTCGGTCAGCAGTTTTAGCGAGTAGGCTTAATGCTCTCCTACTTTAACACGCTACCCGCAGGTAAAAGCAGTGTCGACCATCCCTGGGAAATAGTGGCGTGGATTCTGGCTCCTCTGCAGGGAGACCGTCTGGCAGGCTAGAGGCTGAACAGCTGTGGGCTCTGTTGGTTAAAAAAGAGCTGCCGATTCTAGACTGGATCGGCAACAACTGCATACATTTTCCAGAGAAGAGGTGGGGAAAATGTGGGATGTGCGTGGCTGCTTAACCACACACATATGTGACAGGCGTGATCACTTATTAACACGCGCACTGGAGGGGGGGGGGCGAAATCCGCCCACCCCTCCGGTTTTTCGTACATAACTCCAGATTTTACCGGTCGATATACGCCATTTTTGCGTACCTGCTTAGAAGTGTCCGGCGCGTTGCTTAAAGCAAGAAAAACGGAAATCGGCCGAACATTTTTCGAGTTATGGGCCGTTAAAGTCAAAACATTTTGTAGCGTCAGACCACAAAAATCGGCGCTGATGCGCTTCCCGTATATTGACAAAAGGGAAGTGTTCTTGGCAACACTAGCGACTTGTTTGATGTATATTGTTATGCTATATAGTTTCAAGGTCATGTTAGGTCACCGAGGTCAAGTCCGGTCAAGTGCATGGCAGGTTGATGGAACCAGACTTGGTCAACTGGAATGCTGTCATAGATGTAAATGACTGTCATGCGATTGATGTCGCTTTGCATGTTACTCCTTATACATTCTGGAAACTACTATTTGTCATTGTGTACCTAAGCGTTTCCATACTTTATTCATGTACTTCACTCCTTTCTTCGCGAAGCCGATTGCGCCGAGCTGCCCGACGGAGCAGTCGGGCGGGCGGCCCGGTTCCGATAACTGGAACTGACTTGATTAGGTGCTGCCATGTCGGTGACCTGAGGTCAAATTCCGGGTCTAGCATCTGTATTGCATGATTAGTAATGTCCAAAACATCATTGATGCCCATTTTGGAGCATTTAAGCACAGTCACAGCGATCCATAGCAATGACAAGCCAAGCCACGCAAAACAAGAAAATTTTGACATATGTGACCTCATTTGACCTTGAAGATATTGTCGCAAGGTCATGAAATTTGCACACTATAGAGTTCACTACCGTATCCATCCATTCTGCGATTTTCGTTACTTCAGCTTTAATAGGAGCCGAGATCTTAGCGGGGGGGGGGGGGCGGATTCCGCCCCCCCCACCCTCCAGTACGCTTAATTTCCAGAGGCCCTCCAGAGCGCGTGTTAATGCGCTGGTAACAAGCAGGGATTCCTCATTCCTCATTCTCATTGTCATCCTCATTCCTCTCACCGCATTCCTTTGTACACGCACCAATCTGCAGAATGTGCGGGTGGTGCCGTCAGCTTGTGCAGGATGGGAAGGCACTCACCCTTGTACGGGTGGTGCCGTCAGCTTGTGTAGGGTGGGAAGTCACTCACCCTTACACGGGTGGTGCCGTCAGCTTGTGCAGGGTGAGAAGTCACTCACCCTTACACGGGTGGTGCCGTCAGCTTGTGTAGGGTTGGAAGTCACTCACCCTTACACGGGTGGTGCCGTCAGCTTGTGCAGGGTGGGAAGTCACTCACCCTTACACGGGTGGTACCGTCAGCTTGTGAAGGATTGGAAGGTACTCACGCTTACACGGGTGGTGCCGTCAGCTTGTGCAAGGTGGGAAGTCACTCACCCTTACACGGGTGGTGCCGTCAGCTTGTGTATGGTTGGAAGTCACTCACCCTTGCACGGGTGGTGCCGTCAGCTTGTGCAGGGTGGGAAGTCACTCACCCTTGTACGGGTGGTGCCGTCAGCTTGTGCAGGGTGGGAAGTCACTCACCCTCGTACGTGTGCCGTCAGCTTGTGCAGGATGGGAAGTCACTCACCCTTGTACGGGTGGTGCCGTCAGCTTGTGCAGGGTGGGAAGTCACTCACCCTTACACGGGTGGTGTCGTCAGCTTGTGCAGGATGGGAAGTCACTCACCCTTGTACGGGTGGTGCCGTCAGCTTGTGTAGGGTTGGAAGTCACTCACCCTTACACGGGTGGTGCCGTCAGCTTGTGCAGGATGGGAAGTCACTCACCCTTGTACGGGTGGTGCCGTCAGCTTGTGCAGGGTTGGAAGTCACTCACCCTTGTACGGGTGGTGTCGTCAGCTTGTGCAGGGTGGGAAGTGACTCACCCTTGCAGAAGCCAGGCTGATAAATGCTTCCTCTCCGCCGCTTTTAATTCGTTGCGACATGTACAACGTGCATGTTGTAGCCTGTTGATTTTGATTTTCGGTAGATGACAGTGCGGGTATTTGCCACATCTATTCGAGAGATCCAATGGCGAACATTAGGAAGTTGGACGTAGTGAGTGGCGTGTGTCTATATTTCAGTGATCGTGACTCTGATGTTATTCAATGCTCATCCAATGACCCAGTCAGCTCATTCAATGACCCGATCAGCTCATTCAATAACCTAGTCAGCTCATAAAATAACCCAATCACAAAACAATGCACATTATGTGTCTTCACTCGCATTGGCATTTCAATGAAGATCATCTTTTTCTTCCTCCAGCAGCTTTCCGCCAGGGTATCGATTAGCTACCGATTTCGAGTTCGATAAACCTTTATGAATATGCTTGTCATCACAGCCTTTTATCAACGACTACCTTGTATTGAACGCAGGTACAATACGGCGGATAGCAAGTACACATACAAATGCACGCTTATTGTTTTCTTGACCGGGAACTGGTAACATTACCGAGCCTCCTCTTAGTCTGGAAAATCATTTGGACCAACTCTGACAATTTATGGAACCAATTATCTGACCTTAAAATGCAACTTGCGATCAGCCAACGATCAGCAGGGTGTCGACTGAACAACCGACAGATAACTTTGATTATGACAACGACCAGCCAGCTGTCCGGACTGACAGCCAACGATCAGCAGAGTGTCGACTGAACAACCGACAGATAACTTTGATTATGACCACGACCAGCCAGCTGTGCCGGCTGAGAGCGGATGCCGGCTGAGAGCCGAGCGGAGCGGATGTTGTAGCGCTTTAATTATGACCACGACCAGCCAGCTGTCTCGGCTGAGAGCAGATGCCGGCTGAGAGCCGAGCGGAGCGGATGTTGTAGCGCTTTAATTATGACCACGACCAGCCAGCTGTCTCGGCTGAGAGCAGATGCCGGCTGAGAGCAGAGCGGAGCGGATGTTGTAGCGCTTTAATTATGACCACGACCAGCCAGCTGACCAAGCGCGGCTTCTTATGTAGGCTATTCAAGAGCTGATTGCAGTAAGATTGGTACTAAGTTAATTTAGTCATTGTATGCACCCGATAACACTTAGTCGGCAGTGTGTTTTGTTAGGATGTTCACGTGGCACCGAAACCTAGACCCGCCACATGGATGGAGGATGGCACACATGTGCACCAACTTAGCTTTCCGGGACATTCGCTGAAGGGGTGGCCAGGTGGCTGGTGTCCTAGCATCAGACGTAAGCGATCCGGGTTCAGTCCTCAGTCGCCACTTGCCTCTGCCGATACTTATGGCGCAGCTTACCACTGCTGCTGGCACGGATAGCGCCGTGTACGGACGCCGCCGTGTACGGACGCCGCCGGGTACGGACGCCGCCGTGTACGGACGCCGCGACGCCGTCGACGGCTTGGACGACCATGTATGGTTCCGGCGTGACCCTGGGTGGCTGGGAGGCGGCGTTGCGTACACTTTGCGGACGTGACTGCTGCCCATGTGCCTGCCGGACCGGCCGGATTTTTGCATTTTGTTTGATTAGGCACTTCGGCCTCCTCAGGCCATTTCGTGCCATGGAAAAAGAAAAAAAGGAAACATAATAATGCTGGAAAAGTCAGTTTATAACTCCTGGAGCAAGTTGGTTTGGTGGAGAAAAATGAAAAGTAGTTTGAGGAGAAATGGATGATTATCCCCCAATAGTGCTGGCAGACAAAACGGAATTTTGTGTATATGGCAATAGTCCGTCAGTATTTTTCGAGGGCCGTGGAACTTCTGGCAGTGCAGAAGAATATGTGTAACTGTAAGATAGGTGTTGCATGATGGGCATGAAGGTCTGGGTGAAGCCGTGTAGATATATCGAGGTGTAAGAAAGGTATGGCCGATGCGTAAACGTGATAAGACTTCTTCTTCGTGTCGGTTTTTTTTATATGATGTGGTCCAGATATCGACGACAGGTTTGATGATATGTAATTGTGTATGGTTTGTGTTTTGTGTCCAATTTTGTGTCCATAAATGTCCAATGCTCTGTTGTATTGATGATTTAATACCATCAAAATGTGGTGGAATTTCTGTAAAGTTTTGGAAATGTAATGATGCTTTTGCCAATGTGTCGGCTTCTTCGTTCGCTGGGATGCCGCAGTGACTGGGCACCCACAGGAAACGGATTCACGCCCATCAAATGAAGTGTTCCTAACGTTTCATAAATAGAGATATGGCAATGATGTGAAAAAGAAAGTAACGAAAGAGATTGTAAAACAGATTTGGAGTCCGAACAAATGACGACGCTGCGTATGGGGTGACAGAGAAAACGATTGCGAATGTAACAGAGGGCAACGAGGATAGCATGTAATTCGGCGATGAAAATTGATGTTATGTCTGGTAGTCGATGTTGTTTTTTGTATGTTCCCGCAACTGTGGCATTTCCTGTAAAGTTTGCGTCTTTCGAACCGTCAGTAAAACAAAAGGAACATGAGAATAACGAGACCGAAATTGGTAAAATTTTTGTTTCGCATATTCTCGACAAAGCTGTGATTTTGGAGTGGTGGTTAAATAAAAAATGTGTCATTCGGCTATCTGCCACGGTGGTGTAGTTGGTGGAGAAAGAGAAGTAATGCGCGGAATAGTGAAATGAAGTTGTTCAGAAAATGTTTTGACTCGAGAAGCTATAGTGAGACCAGTTCGTTTTTCGGCTGGACCTAAATAATCATGATGTAAATGTGGGAGAATTTGTAATGACGCGTGTGTGGGGTGGTTTGCGTGAAATTGAATTTTGGAGGCGTACCTAAGTGTTTGCTGCATTCTACGGAGAGCTAGTGGAGGAATTCCCGATTCGGCTTCTAAAGAAATGATGGGTGAAGTTGTCATTGCACCGAGTGCGATACGGAGAAATTTATTTTGAATGGTGTCTAAAATGTGTAAGGAAGATGTGGTAGCACCGGTATGTACTACGGATCCATATTCAATTATGGTTAGAACTAAAGATTTGTAAAGTAGTAGAAGTGTATGACGGTCGGCTCCAAGGGATGAAGAAGTGATGCATCGAAATAAATTCAGCCGGTGAAAACATTTGTTCTGTATGTGTTTGACGTGTTTATGCATTGAAAGCCTACGATCAAAATAATACCGATAAATTTAAACGAATTTACAAAAGATATATCATTGTTTCCGAGGTGAAGCGGTGTTTCTGGAATTGGGCGGGGAAAAGATTTGCTAAATATCATGGTTGCAGATTTTGTAGCGGAAAAAATGAAACCATTCTTCAGGGACCACTGATATATTTTGTCTAGTGCGTTTTGTAGGTGAAACAAACAATGCTCGTAATTTTTCGGAACACCAAATTGCGCTGTCATCGGCAAACAAAGAATATAATACATTAATAGGCATGTCGGTGAAGAGGTCGTTAATGATGAGGTTGAATACAACTGGTGAAATTCAGCTTCCCTGTGGTAGTCCATTTTGCAGAATATGTGGATCGGAAATGGCTGACCGGCACCTGACATGGAATTGGCGAGTACCGGCTAAAAAACCTACTAAATAATGAGCTAAATGTCCTTTTATACCGATTTGCTGAATTTTGAAAAGTAATGCGGGTTTGAAAATCATATCGTAAGCTTTGCTGATGTCTAAAAATACTGCGACTGTGTGTTCATGTTTTTTGTAGCCTTGGCGGATGTCTGTTTCTAGCCGAATAAGGTGATCTATTGTACTGCGTCCTCGCCGAAAACCACATTGAAATGGAGATAGAAGGGAATTTGTTTCCAGGTGCCAGTTCAGTCTTTTGATGACTATGCGTTCAAAACGTTTTCCTAAACAACTGGTAAGTGAAATGGGTCGAAAATGAGTGGGGTTACTGTGGTCCTTGCCAGGTTTTGGGATGGGTATAATTAAGGATTCTTTCCAAGTTTCGGGGAAGGCGTGAGTTGTCCATAGTGCATTAAATGTGTGCAAGATGCAATGCTTGGTGTGATCTGGTAAATATCTGACAAAAGAATACTGTAAATTGTCGGGCCCTACGGAAGTATTGCCGGCGGAGGAAATGGCTGTCTCCAGTTCTGAAATTTGAAAAGGGGCATTGTATGTTTCAGTGTTGGCAGAATGGAATTGTGCTAAATCGGTGTGAAAAGTGGATTGTGCATTTTGTAAGAATTCGGGTCTGAAATTGTTATCCGAGCTATGCTGAGCCATGGTGTCCGCTATCGTGTTTACTACTGCTTTTTTTATTTATTTATTATTATTATTATTTTTTTAAAAATATATTTTCTCTACACGGAATGTACAATTAGTTCCCACTGTTATTACAGGTGACTTTATCGCTATGGCTCAACACCTTGGTGGCCAAGCGGACACCACCCGTCCCCTGGGGTGGTTCCACCCATCCCCCTCCTCCCACCTGTTTCACCAGCCCACCTCCTCATTACTGTGCCTTTGTTCCCCATTTCTCAACAAGCGGGTACATCCCGAGCAGCTGCATCTTCAATGTCGCGCGAGCGTTCGGTCTCCCTCTCTCCCTGTCCCTGTCCCTGTCCCTGTCCCTGTCCCTGTCCCTGTCTCTGTCTCTGTCTCTGTCTCTGTCTCTGTCTCTGTCTCTGTCTCTGTCTCTGTCTCTGTCTCTATCTCTGTCTCTGTCTCTGTCTCTGTCTCTGTCTCTGTCTCTGTCTCTGTCTCTGTCTCTGTCCCTGTCCCTGTCCCTGTCCCTGTCCCTGTCCCTGTCCCTGTCCCTGTCTCTGTCTCTGTCTCTGTCTCTGTCTCTGTCTCTGTCTCTGTCTCTGTCTCTGTCTGTCTCTCTCTCTCTCTCTACTTTTACCTACTGGGTGTAACCACTGTGGGCTGGGGAGGACATGTCCCCCCCTAACTTTCTGAAGTGGCGATTTGTCCCCCCCCCCAATTTTTTCCCGTGTCCCCCCAAGCTTCAGCTACCTGAGAATTTTCAGCTTCGCCGCAAAATTATACTTAATCATTTATAAAGTGAAAATATATATGCAAAAGAATCACTAAAAATACTAGAAACCGATCAAGCCAATCAACGGATTTCACAGGCTATCTGTCGTCACAAAATCTCCGAATGGTAAATCAGCAAACGTTAGAAATTTCTGCTCCCAGGCCATTCATGAATAACATGAACCCTGGCCATCTTGTGTTTTCGCTTCGGTGGAAAATTGTGCTTTGCCAGGCAACACATTTGCATTATCGCACGTCTTTATTATAGTCTTAGGTTGCATTCCCCTGCGCATATATTGCTATATCTTGAACAAACGTGACTCTGGGTGCCCTTGGGTATCTCTAAGACCATGCAGGGGAGTCATGGGCAGCAAGTACGTCAAGTTAACGTCGTATTCGTATTCGTATTCAGCGACGTGTTCGCCAGAGGCGTATTTGTATTGGCATGGGCATTCAGCGACGGGCTTATTATAGTTAAAAAAAAAAAAAAAAAAAAAATGGGATCTGTAATGGTGATGTTTTGGATTTTGAGGACCGGGAGTGATTTAAATGGGGTGCGTCCGGACAATCGGCGGATCAATTGCCAGATTTGGCTTAAAGGTGTTCGAAAAGTAAGCTGTTTTAAATATTCTGACCATGAATGACGCCTAGCATCGCGAATAAGGCGGCGTGTCCTCGCTCGTTCATGGTTACGTATAATTAAATGTTGTTGATCGGGGTGTCTGAGGTATTTCCTAAATGCTCTTTTTCTTACCGCAATGGCACGTGCAATTTCGGGAGTCCCCCAAAGTACTGGCTTTCGTTTTGCAAAAAGCTTTGTGAGTGGAATTGTAGTAGATGCTGCTTCGATAAGTGTATTTGTAATTAGGTTGATGTTTTCCACGGGAGAAATGTTGGGGTTGTATTGAATATGTGGAAGTTCCTGAAATGTTGTCCAATCGGCCTTCGAAATTTTCCAGCGGGGGATGAAACTTGGTGTGGTATCGGTCGCAGTTGAAAATGTCGGTGTTAATTTGATGGGGTAGTGGTCGCTGTCATGAATGTCGGTATCAATGGTCCAGTCAAAATCGTTGGCCAGGGTCGGGGAGCATATTGATAAATCAATAGCTGTTTTTGTATTATGTCCAAGGTGAAAAAATGTTGCTTCTCCTGTGTTAAGTAATACTAAATTATGTCGGTCGAAAAATTGTTCAATGATGTGTCCTCGAGTGTCTCCGTGTGTACGTGCTTGATCCCAGGCTGGACTGTGTGCATTAAAGTCTCCGAGTAATATGAAAAGGTTCTTGAAATGTGCTATAAGGTTTTCTAAACGTGTCAAAATATTTGTGTTGTCGGTGTGTGGTGGAATATACATGGAACACACATCTATATCTCTCCCATGTAAACGCAATGTACAAGCTACGGCTTGTAATTGTGTATTAAGTGTAATTTGTGTATGTGTGAAATCATTGTTTATGTAAAGTGCTGTACCGCCACTGCGATGTGATCCGCGGACCTCGTCGTGACGGTACAGTGAATAATTGAAAAGGTTAAAGTTGTATGTATCATTACGTAAAAACCATGTTTCTTGGAGTGCTATGAGAATAGGTGTGAGAATACTGAAAAAAAACTTTCATTTCGGCACATTTGGAGATCAGGCTGCGGCAATTCCATTGTAAAAGTGTGGACATCGGGAAGAAAATTGTCAGTGTTTGTCTGCACCTTTCGGTGCATGTCGGAGCCAGGAGTGTAGTTCTAGCGGACATGTGTGTTGGGGGCGGGCGGTGGCGGTGTTTCCGCCATAGCCGTCCGGCCGACCGGTGACCTTGGCGGCCGGTTCACGGCGGCCGGCCACTGCCGCGGGGATGCCCGCCGGCTGGGAGTCGGTCGGGTCACGTGGTCGCCGGCCGGCGCTGGTCGCGCCGGGCTCGATCGGCGGCCCGCTAACGGGGAGCGATAATTTGCTCCCGCAGCTGAATGACTGCGGGGCCTGTCAGTCCTCGCTGGAGTGGTCCGCTTGTTGGGAGCCGGAGTGGTTTGTGTATTGGGAGCCAGGGTGGTTTGTGTCGGTGTGATCAGTGGTGTGAGTTTTTGTAGTGGAGCTAATCCGGGAATCATGTCAGTTTGAATAGAAGTAGAAGTGGTGCTGACGCGAGGGGTGGAGGGAGCGACGGTGGCCGCCTGGGCATAAGTTTTGGTCGAGGGGAGGTGGCCTTCACAGATCTCCGGGCCTGGGGGTAGGACACCCGGGTCGTGGCTTTGACGGCGCTTGAAGGTGGCTTCAGTTTGCCGCCAGTTGTCAAGGTGGAAACACATCGCTGTGGAGCTCCTGCTTTTCTAGATAAGTCGTTACCAGTATACCAGGCTTAACTGTGGATTGGTATTTAGCAATTACTTCTGTGCATATATTTGCATAGCTTTATCTCATAAGTTTCTTTTTGGCAAGCTGATTATAATATTTATATCTAGAGACGCTGCCCAGCGCCATTTTGTCCATTCTGTCTGTCTTTGTCTAGTGTGTCAGTGCTTTCAGCTACTTATATAATTTTTGGCAGTTATTCAGCGAGTGATTTCTTCTTTCTTTAAAACCACTGTCAACTTTCTGCACAGTGATTACCTTGTAAGTGCTGCATAGTTAGGAACTAGCATATATCTAAGCTTTGTCGGTTATTTTGATCTGCTCTGTTATTTGGTAAATAATTTTGGAGCAAGGTATTTTTCAATTTCAATCTAGAATAAGCTGCAGCCTTTAGGATGGTTAACACCAGGATGCAGGCACTAGAGGATGAGGTTAGGGCCCTTAAGGCAGAGCTTTCCAAGCTCAAAGCTTCCCTTGCTTCAAAGGGCAGGCCAGAACGTAAGGGGCAGTCTGTAGCAGGGGCATCCTATGCCCAGGTGGTCACAGGCCACCAGGTAACTGTAGCTTCCCCTGCTGTGGAGGTGGCAGGGAGATCTGAAGACATAAGTGTTCCTAGTGAACAGAATACTTCTAGTAGCTCACAGGAGGGGCAGTGGTTTAAAGTCAAGGGGTGGAGGATTTGGAGGCGTGAGCCTAAGCAAGGGGGCAGTGAGTGGCAGGTGGTAGGTGGTAGGAGTGGGAAAAACCTAGCGAAGCAGCTCAACAGGCAGGAGTAGTAACAACATCCAACAGGTTCCAGGCATTGGAGGACTGCCCCCAGGATAGTGATAGTGATAGTGATAGCAGCAAGGAGAAAGTGCTAGTCGTAGGAGACTCTCGTGTGCGGCATTTGGATAGGGTATTCTGTAAAGGTCGGAAAGGTAGGAGGTGCATCACCAGGCCTGGCGCCAAAGTTAGAGACCTGGTCCAAGTGGTCGCACAGGCCACCAGCGAAAACCAGTTCAGTACAGTTATAGTGCAGGTAGGAGTGAACAACATAGGTCCTGCTAGGAGTGAGGAGCTGATGCAGGACTACAGGGCCCTTCTGGCCACCCTGAAGCAAAGCAATAGCAGAGTTATTGTGACAGCTATTCTGCCTAGGGCTGGAGTCTCCCCTGAGTGGAGCTCTAGGGCACTGGCAGCCAATGCCAGGGTAGGTAGGCTTTGCAATGAGTTAGGTTTGACTTTTGTTGACAAGTGGTGCAGGTTTTATGGCTCATCTGACCTCTATCAGAGGGATGGCTTGCACTTCTCTGAGGAGGGGGTGCAAGTGTTAGGCAAAGTATACGAACATGTCCTTCAGGGAAACTAGATAATGGGGTGGGGAGGGAAGAATTGGCATTGCCATCTCAGGGATATGTCAATAGTGACAGCATAGGCAATAGAACCTCACAGTCAGCAAATAGGGGTAGCAGTAGATCAAGGGGGCAGAGTGGTGGCTCATCCAGAGATGATAGAGCTACTCAACATAAAAAAGCCAAAGATGGTCATGGAACTTTTGTTAAGTGTATGATGCTTAATGCTCAGAGCATTCGATCCAAATTTGATGAGTTCAAGTGTTATGTTGCTGAGGAGAAACCAGATTTTGTTTGCATTACTGAGGCATGGGTCAGTGAGGGATATTTTGGGGATAACTTGCAGGACTATGAGATCCAGGGATACAATATGTTTTCATGCAATAGGGGTCCAGCAGTGAAAGGGGGTGGTGTAATGCTCTATGTGAATAGCTTATACAGTTCTCAAAAAGTAGTAGATGGGGTGAAAAATGTGTCTGTGGAGTCCATTTGGCTTGATGTTGCTGTGGGAAAAGGCAACAACAATAAACTGAGGATAGGAGCTTTGTATCGATCAGGAACCTTGCCACATTCTCAGCAACTGGAGCTTGATAAGGTGATTTGTGAGGAAATCAGTAGAAACTTTCAGAGGAAATGCCTTATTCTTGGTGACTTTAATCTAAAAGGATATGAAAATGTTGGTGTTGGCTCCCCATCATGTAAACTGTTTAGGAAATGCCTTGAAGAGGACTTGTTCTTACACCAGTTTGTAATGGAACCAACCAGGCAGGGCTCATTCTTGGACCTTGTCTTCTCAGATTTAAGTGATTTAGTTCAAGACTTGACTGTAGGAGAAACTCTGGGAAGAAGTGACCATAACATAGTGAGATTCAAGGCACAGGTATCAGGGACAATCAAGGATAATTTGGCAAAGATTCCAAATTTTAACAGGGCAGACTTTGCCTGCATGAGAGAGGCTTTAAGTGCCATAAAATGGGAAGAAGAATTCTTTGATTTAAATGCCTGTGAAATGTGGGAAAAGTTCAAATCCTACTTGAGGGAAATTCAGATTAGACATGTCCCCCAAAAGCAAAGGCGCAAAAGAAGGGTAGGAAAGCCAGCATGGCTTACACCAGATGTGATGAAAGCAATTAAGGCTAAGAAAGGAGCATTTAGAGTATTTAAGGAGGCTTCAAATATCGTAAATCTAAGGTCGTATCAAAATCTAGAGATGCTGTGAAGCAGAAAATCAGAGCAGCAAAGCGAGCAAAAGAATTGGATTTGGCTAGGAACTGTAATGGGGACAGTAAAAAGTTCTTTAGTTTCTACAAGCTAAGTAAAGTTTCAAGCACAATTGGTCCACTGGATGTAAATGGGACTATATTGAGTGAGGATAGCGAGATGGTTGAGGAGCTGAGCAAGCAGTTTAAATCAGTGTTTACAGTGGAGGATGTGACTAATCTGCCAACCGTGAACCACAGTTCAGTGACAGGTGATCAGATACACGATGTTGATTTCATTGATAGTGATATTGTTTTCAATTATATCAGAAAAATAAAGACAAACAAGGCAGCAGGACCCGATGGAATTTATGCTAGGGTATTGCGGGAAGCTGAAAAGGAAGTGGCAATTCCACTTAGTATAATATTTTGTAGATCAGTTTCGCAAAATGAAATTCCAACAGATTGGAAAAGGGCAAATGTAGTTCCTATTTTCAAGAAAGGAGAAAGAGGGAAAGTTGAAAACTATAGGCCAGTAAGCCTCACATCCCTAGTCTGCAAGGTACTCGAATCAATTATCAAGGATAGAATAGTTAGTTTTCTGGAAGGAAACAAATTGATTCAAGATACTCAACATGGGTTTAGAAAAGGGCGATCGTGCCTCACAAATCTCTTGGACTTTTTGAATTTTGCTACAGAACAATTTGATCAGGGAAATCAGGTTGATGTAGCATATCTTGACTTTAGTAAGGCCTTTGACAAGGTACCCCATAAACGGTTAATGATGCAGCTTCAGGTCCATGGTATTGCAGGTAGCATCCTAAAATGGATAGAGTTGTGGCTTTCAGATAGACAGCAGAGAGTGATGCTAAATGGTACAAAGTCATCATGGCAAAATGTTCTTAGTGGAGTCCCCCAGGGGTCGGTACTGGGGCCACTATTGTTCATTATATATGTGAATAGCATTGAATGTGGCCTAAGCAGTAAGGTTTTGAAATTTGCGGATGATTTGAAGATCTTTAGGGCAATAACAGGGCAAAATGAGCAGGTTTTGCTGCAGAAAGACTTAGACGAGCTAGTGAAGTGGTCCGAAAAATGGCAAATGAAGTTTAATTTTGATAAGTGCAAAGTCATGCATGTAGGTAGGCAGCATATGAAGGCTCCATACTTGATGGGTGGCCAAGTACTATCTGTGACTGAGCAGGAGAAGGACTTAGGTGTTATTTTGAACACAAAATTGGGGGCATCAGAACAGACCAAAGAAGCCAGGAAGAAGGCACTAAGAATGCTTGGGGCAATACAGAGGAATGTGTCATACAAAAGTGAGGAGGTCATCAGGAAGCTTTACTGTGCATATGTCAGGCCACATTTGGAATACTGTGTCCAAGCTTGGTCCCCTAGTTATGAGAAAGATTGTTGGCTTTTAGAGAGAGTACAAAAGAGGGCAACAAAAATGGTTAATGGTATAGGCAACCTGGAATATGAGGAAAGACTGAAGAAATTGAACATGTTTTCACTTAGATATAGAAGGCTGAGAGGAGATCTCATCGAGGTTTTTAAATTTGTTCATGGTCAGGAACAGGGATATCTCAGGGAAATGTTTGAATTTAACAGAAATGATGCAATTAGAGGTCATCAATTCAAAATTAAAGTTAATCACAGCAGGACAAGGTTAAGACAGTCTTTCTTCACCAACAGGGTAGTAGAACACTGGAACCAGCTGCCAGGAACCATTGTCAGTAGCAACACACTGAACATCTTTAAAAACGGCATAGACAATCATTATAAGAATAGGGGGATTGTTTTTCTGTATTCCAGGGAAGGTTGATCGACAGGGAGGAGTGGGAGTTGGGAGGAGTTTGTAATTGTTGACTGTGTTATGGAATAGCAAGTGAGTCTCTTATTAAGTCTAAATGCTTTATAACTTTATATAGGGTGTACCTAGCAGTGGATTCAGCACCTTCCTTCGGGATGTGATACTGATGAGATTGTCTATGGTAGCACAATGTGTATGATGGGAGGAGTTTGTAATTGTTGAGTGTATTATGCAATAGCACGTGAGTCTCTTATTAAGTCTGAACGCTTTATGAATTTCTGTGGGATGTGCCTAGCAGTGGATTCGGCACCTTCCTTCGGGATGTGATGCTGATGAGGTTGTCTATGGTGGCACGATGGGTGTGATGGGAGGAGCTTGTGATTATTGAGGGTGTTAGGTGGTAGCAAGTGAGTGGTGTTAGATGGGCTGGGATATATAGCTTCCTCGGAACTTGGGATAAGGGATTGATTGGGGTGGGAGTATGTACATTCTAGTACCTTTTCTAGATAGGCTTAACCCAGATGGGCCCCTGTGGCTCTTATTAAGCCTTAATATTTATGACTTTATGACTTTTATGAAACAGGAAAAACAACAAAGTAATCTTGCAAATGATGTAAACATCAATAATACAAAAAGTTTCAGGATTACCCAGGGTTTTGGCTGGTGGGAATATTATGGTGGGAATAGCTGATGGTAGGAGACATTTAATTCTCTGCAAAGAGGCAGGGTTGAGCAGTTCTTTCTTTAGGTTTCCTCTCTTATCAATTTCTTTGAAATGCTTGGAGCAAACTCTTGGTTCCCCAACATTTGAGAACTTAGACATGTTTTATTGTATGCTAAGAATTTTTGCTAAGGCAGAATCCTGATAAAAATGGTGTAACCAGATTTCTTCTTTATTAAAGTTGCCTGCCCAGTGCCACCTCTATGCTCTGGTACTGCACAGTAAGGCATGACACCTGAAACAGAGATGTGTTACATTCAAACATTACATCTAGATGCTGAATTCATACTACAGGAAATCAGACTGCAACTCATGGAAAGTTTCAGGAAGGCATTCATAGCATGATGATTGTATTGTACATAAATGTTCAATTATGCATGTATCGTCAATAATCCATGCAAAATTAATAAAGGAATAAGGCACCAAGCCCTGGGTCTAGCTGGCCTAGAAAAAGCTATGTTTTCAACAACTGTTGCATGTCAATGTAGGTAGATAGGGAAGCAAAACAAAAGTAACCATTGCGTATGATTTGAGAAAAGTCTTCTGCAACCATATTGATACCATACTAAAAACCTTCTGATGACGTCATGCGGGCTTGAAGGAAAACTTCGATCTACCTTCTGGTAAAGGTATCTTGGTTCGACGCGCCCGTGCGTACAGCTCCCCGGTTAAAGGAGGCAACACTTCACCGATGGCGACGGAACCCATCTCATGAGACCGTAGCTGATTTGCAAGTAAAAAGCTAATTTGAATGTATTACTGACACAAAGTACTTCGAATACTAGCGCAACCTGACAGAAACTTTTAAGACTAACCCGAAGTGGTCATTCTTAAAATGCGTCTAAAAACATTTGGTATCACCAATGTTGTATGGTGGAAGTGAAGACACCACTTCAGATGGGGTATCACCAATGTTGTATGATAGGAGTGGAGACACCATTTCAGAAGACAGCAAAGTAGCAGATGCTTTGAATGAGGATTTTGTTATAAAATTGGCAGATCAGGCATTCAAACAACACCGTAATACACCAGTGTACCCTGTAGGTCCTCTTCTACTGCTACACATATTACACCAGTGTACCCTGTAGGTCCTCTTCTTCTGCTACACATATTACACCAGTGTACCCTGGAGGTCCTCTTCTACTGCTACACATATTAGAAGCAGCTGTGGTTGCAGCTTTGCAGTTCATCAGTCCCCACAAGGCCTGTGGACACCCGGCAGTGTAAGCGTGCGCATAATCCGTGAGTGTGCAGAACAACTCATCTCTCAATCTGACCAAAATATTCAACCTTCAAGAAGTTCAGGAATATTTTTAACCGATGGAAACAGACAAATATCATTCCTATCCACAAAAAGGATCTCAAAAACAATCCCAAAACTATCGATCGGTTCCCCTGTTATGTTTACATCGAAAAGCGCTAGACCGGGTGGTATATAATTTGTTTAAGCATGTAGCTCCCTCTCATGCATCCATTAATACGGCTTCATACCAAGGCTATCATGCTGCACAAACTTAGCCACATATCATTATTTTGGGTGGGGTATGATGTCGGACGGATATCAGACGGGCGCAATTTACACAGCTTATTCGGTGCTTTTCAGAACGTTAAAATCCTACCATCTACAGGACATTGCTCTGAAATGGTGCGTCTCGCATCCATCTGACAGGCCTCGGAGTCATCGTGAACGGTAAAACTTCCAGCTGGAGATTAATTGCTTCCTTGCCGCCGGAAGGATCTTCGCTGGCTCCTCTTTCGTTCTTTTTTCATGCTGATTAACGACTTGCCACACGACCTTCACTCTGAGTTATTTCTTTATGCAGATGACATACAAATACTTCCAAAGATTGCTTCTCCGGCTGACGGCTTAGTGCTGCAACAGGACGTCGATCGCCTGGCGGCAGGATCCGCCACATGGGCATTTAGTCCAAATCCTGACAAATGTGAAACGTTCTCCATAACTCTCAAACGGATGTCTGCCCAAATTACATGCAAAATGAGCAGCATCGAATTAAAAATTGACTTGCAGCTCATGTTAATGACATAGACCGAAAAACGAACAGGATTATGGGTCTGCTTATGCAATCCCTCCAGACTGGAGCAACAAATGTAAAATTGAAAGCAGTCATGCTGGGTACTTCGCCTGTAATTGCTGCGTACTTCGCCAACGTATGTTCTATCTTAGCACACGCCGGCGCCATTTGGACGAACTCCGCTGCCGCCGAAACTGTGCGGGTCGATCCAGTGCAATACTCGTTCCCGATATAGCTCATATTTTACACGCAATCTGGCTTCGCATCCTCTCTATCCTACAATGAATTATAACATCTAATAATCCCTTCCCTAGCTTCCAGATATAAACAATTTGATCGAATTTGCATTAGAATCGTCGTCAAAAACAACATAGTCTAGTGTGCACATGTGGCCATTTACTTCTGTATGTGACAACTTAATTGACGCTAACGCGAATATTCAATTCCGACCAAGAGCACCTACTAACACAATACAATCGGTTCTGATTTGCATAGTTCCCAGGCTAATAAACGATTTTTTTCTTGAAAGCTTCATATAGTAGATACCATTCACACACCATAGGCCCCATACAAGGCCGAAACGAAAGCATGTATTGGTAGCTACGATGAGGTCATGCGCTTGCAGCAGACATGTAGTCTCATAGGAATAGGCTAATATGTATTTATGCTCTTTTTATCGCATGTGGGTGCTGATCTTTACTCAACCCATTTACTAGAGACACTGGTGGGACCAAAAACTGTATGAGGCCCCATGCATATTTAGTTTCTGTTTCTATCAATCCTGTATCGAGTACTTGTTGTTTTCACATGCTTGGAAGTTGTGGCTTCACCTATTAGTGGTGCCTGCTCTCTTCGTGATTATATGTTAATAAATAAGTGCATAAATAAACGAAAACTGCCAAAACAAGTATAAGATATTTCAATTAACTAGATACTACATGAAACACATATGATCAAAAGGCCCCTGTGTCACATCCATGACCTGTTTGCAACAAGCTTGTTCCGACTCCGACTTGGAGCGAAGCTTTAGATCGATCGCATTTGCTTAATGAGGTCTGTGTAATATTTTGGATTGCATATAGCCTTGTTGTATACACGAAAGAACAAATCCTAACGAGGAACAGTGCCCGTCAGCCTGTCAAGCTTCGGGTAGTGCAGCCTGTGCCACATACAAATACGCTTGTAGTAACAATTATGCATGATGTGGAATGATTGTGTGGCATAATACCCTTTGTCCTCAAATATGTTATATCTTTCTACGTTAATTCATTCATACTTACCTGACGGTTCCTTGGTAATCTATCGCTGAAAAAAGATTGGTTAGACAAACAGACTAAATATATTGTTTAGATGAAGTATGCCGTCGGAACTATCCAACAATTACCGATGCACGTGATAGGAATCAAATGTTAGATTCCGTCAGCATTCTAACTTGTTGCAGATAACTCGCTTGTAAATTGAAAGGCAGGATTCTGACCGCAGTCATTTGCGCAACATTATTCAGAACAATGGACAAGTTTCATGTCGGGACAGACCGTTTTTTTCTCAAGTTCCACTAGTGATTTTTTATTTTAAAGACGATGGTGACATTCCTTTATTTTGTAATCCCCAAATTACTTCAGCAATTCAAAGAAGCGCCTCAGAATGCCTCGCTTTGTCATTGGTCAAAATATATGTGACGTCACATATGTAGAGTTCGGTGATGCTTGACTGCCGCCCATTATATCTTCATTTGGGACGTTGTCAGTTCGTAATAATCGCGACAGTTTTTGCTTAGATCACATCCGATCGTCAGGGGCAAATGGATCGTAGAAAACGGCGCTATTATTCTTGTATGTGGCGATGTATACAAATGCAACTGCAAGTAATCCGGAAACAATGTTCATCAACCTCCCGACGGCCACAAGATGAGGACGTCGTCGAGCGATTCTGCATGCCGAGACAGTCTGCTGATCTCTGCTAGTGGCCCCGCTTGCTGCGACGAACATTTATATGTATATGCACCACTGGTAGACAGGGGTACGAGCATTTTGATAGGCGTTGGCACGCCTAAGGATGAAGGGAGGCGAAACCAGAGTACTTTCCTCAGAAGTGCAAGCATTGATGTTTTTCGCATCCAGGTTTAGCTTGAAAACGGTGATTTTGTCTTCAATTTTTGTGAAAACTCCCACAAAATATAAGTATGAATTTTACAAAGATGGAACTTGTTAGTATACATCTTGTTGGAAACATGGATGTCTACAACCCTTTCATATTAGCATTACGTGAAGATAATTTACATTTACTAGCTGACTGCAGCATGCTGATGATGGCAAGACATTTGGCAAATTTGGCTTCAAAGTAATTTTTGAATTCTTGGAGTTTCTTTTTCCAGCGCAATGTTCATGAATGTGGTCCGTCCACATGATGTGGCTACTCGTTTTCTCTGCAAATGCATACTTTTCAGTTGGTTCAAGAATTGGCTTGCAGATTGGTAATATAGCGGAAAAATAATGCAAAAAAAGTGTAGCATAGCCTAGCCTGATATAACCTAATCTCCAATGGAAAACAAATTATAAAAAAGTGCACAAAATTTAAGCAAGTTATGCTCTCACAAAAATGTACTGGAACAAAACTAAACCTAATGTAACATGGCCTAAACGTTCTTGAAGAAGAAGAAAACATTCTCTAAAAAAACCCCACAATTTTCAAGATAAAAACCTAACCAAACCTGACATAGCCAAACCTAACCACTTTGCTTCATGCACGTAAAATGTATGCAACATTTGTCTCGTGAATACCTCAAGGCACAATAATGCCATACTGCCATTACATTTTGCAAAAAAGTGCAGAAACCCCAGCAGTAGTATACTTGTAATGCTTTTCTCAAGCTCGGTGAACTTCCACAATATGCCTGACATTTCATGCAAAAATTAAGCTAACAATCTGCCAAGCTATCACAATACACACGTGCATTTCAACTTGATCTCAATCTATTTGCCCATATATTTTACCAATCATGTGATAAGAAATGTGCAATATTCACAAATTAAAATAAACTCGGCATGCTATTCATTGATCATTAATCAAGTACTTACATTGGGATGCAGCTTGAAGTTTACCGCACTATGGCATGCCAATTATGAAACTAGGTATAATCAGGTTCTGCTTTGCTGAGGGGCAAGCCATGGTATTTGTTCAGCTAAGCCATACATAATCTATGTCATTGTCTTTTCCATTATTTTACTACTTTTACCCATAAATATAGTACAAGTTTTTGCTGTTTGTACGCACCGCATTGCGTCGGATTTGAAACAAAAATGTTAGTTGGTGCATTACCACCATAATAGACTACCTACTCTTCCAAGCTTGGTTGCTTATTGGTTTTACGACACGTCGACCGTTGAGTCATGTAGCGTCGCCAATCTCTCACGCCGATTGGTCGCGGGGGAAGAGTAGCGACAGGTGAGACTCGAACCCACAACCTTTCGATTGTGAGACGAGCATCTTACCCCTAGACCTCCCGTCCCCCAATCTTCCAAGCTTCATATTTTAGTAAAAATTGGTAACATTTCAGTATCACAAGCCCTCGCCTTAGTATCTATGACACGAGTCGGTTGAAAAACTTCGTTAGGAACAATCCAAGGTATGGTTCCCTGTGCGTTTCAGGCTTGGCCGCTTCGAGACCCCACATATGTGACGTCACTGCTGCGAGAAGGTTTTTAAATCGATGGCAACCCCTAAGTGAAATTATTAAATTATGCTGCAAATGCTTCTCCTTTGATAACAATACTTCAGTTTTGTCTACGAAGTATTATTACCGTTTTTGTTTTGCAACAGAAAACCCATTACTTGAAGCTTGCCCATTGCTACTCTGAGATAAATGTCCGACAGCCCACTTGTAAGCCCAGATTTAATGTAAACCGAACCAAAGATCACAATCCACATATATGATAGGTTGGTTGTTATAGCTGTGAGCTGCCTGGTTGAATAATGCTATTCAGGTGTCTACAATATAGCTAAGATAGTTCCCGTTATTTCAAACCAATCTGCCTCTTAGTCGTATTACGAAACGATACCCGCCCTGAAAGAAGATATTAACACGGGCATGCACAATATGCACGTATGCAGTGCAAGCGCTGATGAAGAGTGACAAATGCATTTCCTTCCATGCACACCACCAGGGGGGTGATGTCGCCATGCACACCATGGTGATGTCGCCATGTCCACTGCGCAGACTTCCGCTGGTCGACTACACCACCCAGTGGCGGTGGGGCGTCATCAACACGAAATCCCAGACAAACCTGTACCTAGATGTCTTTACCATCTTATCAGGACACAGGTGTCACGCATCTGTTCGCTCTCACAGGGCCTTCCGCCGTCCAACCGAGTGGTGCTGCGACATTACCAGAAGGTAGCGGTGGTGGCGAGATACCACCAGAAGGCAACGGTAGTGCCCAGACACCACGAGGAGATGGCAATGATGGTGCCGAGACACCACCAGGATATGCCAGCCATGGTGTCGAAACACCACCAGGAGATGACAGCGGTGGTGCCGAGGCACCAACATGAGATGCCAGCGGTGCGGTCACCATCCAAATACACTTCGAGTCAGGTCAAGGCTCCTTGTCCAGATGGGGGAGCCTCTAGACAAACACATGCAACATGCATCCATCCTGTTCCCTGCACTACTCCCATCCTATCCGACTTGTATTTCTCTGCACTATCTCTCCATCTCCTTTTTCCTATCATCTCAAAATGGCCAGAGCTAGCCGAGGGCACTACATTCCAAGAAGTCTTTTCGCTGGCGAACGTCAGTCTGGTTCGCTGGTTTGCACCAGCGAACCAGACTGACGCCGAGATCGGAAGCAGCTGGTGCGCCACAGGCAGTCCGAGATGATACGCGTGGGACGAAGCCAGGTACCCGATAGCTGACGTCACCACCTGGGCAGGCCGACTTCGCAGCTCCCCGCCCGACAGACACGCCGCCGGCTGGCTGGTCGTCTGACGCCCGTACACCGACCGACAGGCTTGCAGGATGGCCGGAGCATTGGCAGCGGCGGCAGCGGCGGCATTGTCCGTGCTCGGTCAGTGGCCAGCGTTTTGTGTTCGAGTGCTGTCGGTCATTACATGCGTGCTGTGCATGGTCGCAATAATGTGTTTGAAATTGCAACTCGCATTTCAGGCGTCTTTGACATGACGAAAATGCGGGTGTGTGTTTTTGCCGGATATTGGGGATACATGCTCTCCATACGCCCATGCGTAGTGCTGCGTCGGGTAGGCTGTGGCAATTTGTACACAACGCTCGATGGGTACTTGTCCCTTCCTGACGCTCGCTTGCTGCACTGATGCATTCAAGTAGGCTAATCCAACAACACCCTATCTACGTGAAAAAGACGGCCACACTTGCTTGTAGAACTTACACAGCGCCCCCCCCTCCCCTATCCTCCCGGTCAAATAACGTGCTGGCCGTAGTCGACGTTTAGTCATGCAATTCCTGTACGCCTTTTGCACCGCTGATCACGTCATGCAATTCCTGTACGCCTTTTGCACCGCTGATCACCGACAACTGATGCCCTCACCCGAATCCTGACAATGTGGTCCTGCAGCGACTTATCTGACTGACTGACAATGTGGTCCTGCAGCGACTTATCGTGTACATGTGAAATTATATATATATATGCATACAGAATTGAATGCGACAGCGTTCTCTGCATTTATCTTCTTCTTAGTTATGCTTTCTAGTTTTCGAATGCATGATATATGATTATTTGTAAGATTATATAACATATCCTCAAGCGGAGCAATGATTAACACGGTTGTTATGATGTAAATAGTATAGGAAGTCAGCATCTATGTGAAACAAGTCGTGATTCGAAGTTACTATATTTTGTCGACGTTTCAACCAGCCTTGACCATCTTCAGAACTAACACAGTACGAATCACGTAGGTGTAATGCAAGCATGAACAAATTAAGTGATGATACATACAGTTTTAATTACAACACTTCCTATTCTGAAGGCACGCGTAAAATACAAAAGGGAACGTATATGAATATTTCGTGAAATACGCTCATCAGGCATACAATGGCCACAATGCAGGTTACACAACACACAGTGCACAATACCTATGCTGAACAGAGCACACCGCAAGCATTAAGAACACTCATGCGGGCAGTAGGTGTCTGTCATATAAGGGTAGATGCGTGTATGTCTTTATATGTGCATTGACGGTAGGAGCTGTCTCACGGATGTACATGGTTTCAGCTGCCGCCAGGCGCCGCTGATCACGACAGTGTAGCAGGATGGTAGTGTTAGCTGTGAGTAGGTGTCTCGTGAGATGTGTGCTGTGCTCTGTTGAAAGATGACTTTTTGGGCCACCATCCTGGAGGTGGATGGTGAGGCGGCGGCTGAGTGTAGTGGTTGTGTGACCGATGTAGTATACGTTACGGGTTTCGCAGTCACCGGTAGTGCACTTGAAACGATATACAACGTCGGTCTGTTGCAATGTGGTAGGTTTGAAGGTGTTGTTGTGTAGAACGAGGGATGCTGTGTTTTGTGTTTGGTAGTAAACAACGAAGCGAATTTGTGATCATGCTGGACAGGTGTTGTGTTTTTCAAGACAATGTCGCGTATTGCCTTTTCATCCTTCCTCCATGCAGGGGTGATCGTGTTTTTGTAGTGGATAGTGATGCATTTGCTGGTGTCATGAGAAGTTTGTCTGAAATCGGCATGAGTGATGTGCTTGTGTATCATGTCATGAGATAATTCGTCAAAATCGGTATTGCTATACCCGTTATCCACGAGCAGCTGACGTACGCGGGAGAGCTCGCGGTGAACGAGGAGCCACGAGGAACAATATTTGATCGCTCTCCTCACTTACGCCCGGATCACACCGCGCCTGTAGCTATCATTACAATCGCCCTCGCCGTTCATGCATCGTCCTAGGTTTGTAGGCTTTACGTATACGTCAGTTTGGAATGTTTCACCACTGGCATCGATCATGAGGTCCAAAAAAGGAAGCTTATTACTGACATTAAGTTCTATGGTAAATCCTAGTCCAGATTTTGCCTCGAGTTTAACTTTCAGAGCATGAAGATCATCAACACTGATCACATCAACGAAAATGTCATCTACATACCTATAGTACATGAACGGTCGGACGGAGTCTTCATGCAGTACTTGTCCTTCAACATAGCTCATGTAGGCTTGTGCGAATACCACACCTAGAGGGGAGCCCATGGCCACGCCGTTAATCTGCTGGTAAAGGTTACCTTCTGGACAGCGGAAGGACACTTCCATGGTGCAGGCGCACAACATTTAATGTAGGACATTCCTGGGCAACTTGGGGGTCTTGTGTATATATGTATATATATATATATATATATATATATATATATATATATATATATATATATATATATATATATTATATATCTATATGTATATATATCTATATATATATATATATATATATATGAGTAGTTTGGAAGCAGATTATTTGATATGCATGTTTCGTTGAATATGACCCGTTGATTTGTAAACAATTCAACGCGCGTGGAACACTCACACTCTACGAGGGCCAGCCCCCCCCCCACAATGGCGTGTCTTGCAGTGTAATACCGGAAATCTAAATTTCCAATACTTCCAGCGCCCACTCACATAACGCACGCGAATTGTTACCCAAAACATAAATACCAAGTGTGTATACTTCATCAATGTGACTTTCCCAACATACCGTCTTGAAAATGTCTTCGGTTAAGACGAAACGTCGATAAAATACAGAGATGACCTAGGTGTTAATTTGAATCTTGACCATCATGCACTACGGCGAAATACTACACAAACACAACGAAGAGACAAGGAAAATAATACGATCACTTTAATCCATAAGCAAGAAGATCACCAACGCTGAACTCGCGGTCATATTCAACGAAACATTTATATATATACTTATATATATATATATATATATATATATATATATATATATATATATATATATATATATATTTATTTGTACTAGTTAAGATGGAATGACAAATTGTTAAAACACAGAACAATGGGAGCATAGCTATATTCACAACGTTTCGGCTCACGCCTTTCTCAAGCTATGAACAATTTACAGGCATGGGAGTATTTAGCACTTGTCGTCTTTTTCTTCTTTTGTTTTCTTCTTTTTTCAGTTCTCCTCTTCTTCTTTTTTCCCTTTACTTTTTCCCCCTCTCTTCCTTCCCAATTCGAACACAGGTCACAAGACATCAATCATAAAGCACTTCGCATGTGTTGACACTGAATGAACGAGACATTGAAAACAGTACATTGGAAACGACCAAATAAGTACGACAGTGATGTTTAACCTATCCTTTTTCAATATGTTCCACAATCAGTTCCGCTTCAACACTTGCAATTTTGAAACTACCAGAAACACCATTGATATTCTCACGTGTGGCAATATACGCGGATTCCACTGTCTTCCGACACCTCTTCCCAAGTCCACCACTAAGAACAGATGCTTCTTTCCAATTTGGGAGATGGTCTTCTTCATCAACATGCACCACCATAGCATTAGAAATTCTATGGTATCTGAGGTCTGAACGATGTTCCCTAATTCTAGCCCCTATCCCCCGTCCCATTTCCCCATAGTAACTTTTTCCACATTCTCCCGCGCAAGGAATTTTGTAGACTACGCTTTTTTCGTTCACGTTGCGGACCCCTTTCTTGACTATGTCTTTGATTTTGACCCCTGCTGAGACACTGATGTTGATTTTGTCTTTCGTGAATCGGGAGATGGTGACTGCTCCCTGTGTTTCCGGTACTGATATGCACCTTTTCGTAAAAACTCTTTGCTTGGCCTTTGTCATGCACATCACTTTTTTCGCTTTTTGGCGCAACTTCACTATCAGACCCTCTGGATATTTCAGCAACTTGAAAGACTCCTTGATGAAAATCAATTCTTCTGCGAGGCACTCAGGACTGCATATTCTATGAGCCCTTAAGAAAAAGCCCATTAGGACCCCCGTTTTTGTTTCATGGCTGTGACCCGAGAAGTAGTGCAAAATATCGTTTTTGTTAGTGGGCTTTCTGTACACTGAAAATGTGCATCTGCTGTCACAGCGTTTGATCAGTGTGTCCAAGAAAGGAATCTCAGCCTCATTATCTTTTTCTTTTTCCTTTTCTAACGTGAATTGGATCGATGGATGTACCGCGTTAATATTTGTGTTGAGCACATCAAGATCAGTGTCTTGATCAACAATCACCAATATGTCATCTACGTTATCTCAGCCAGAGGGAGTTGGGGCCAATCATAGATTTGAAATTGTCCGCCTCGAGGGTTTCCATAAACAAACATGCCAGAACTGGACTCAATGGTGAGCCCATGGTGAGGCCGTTGATTTGCCGATATTCTTCCCCTTGAAACTGTAGTGCTCCAAATTCCACACATGTACGCACGAGCTGTATGAAATGACTCTTTGGAACTGGAAGCTCTAATTTATTTGACTTGTCTAAGGCCCTAGAAACCGCTTCCATGGCTCCCCCGATAGGGACATTCTTGAACAAGGATTTCACGTCAAAGCTTGCCAGCTTTTTTTCTGGTGAAGTCTATATCTCGGATTCTAACTAGTAAGTCGCCTGAATTCCTTAGGTGGCTATCACTTATCTGCCCTAGCATTTCTGACAAAGGTTTTGCTAGTTTTTTCGCCAGCTTATGTGGAGCACTTCCTATACCTGAAACAATTGGACGCATGGGTACATCAGATTTGTGAGTTTTGGTAGACCTCTCATGGAATGCGTCCTTGGGGACTCTTCTATTAGGTGTAGAAGTCCTTTTCCTTTCACTGATTTTCTCAGGATGGAGCGAGCTTTCTTCTGAAACTGGGCACTCTCTTTCTGTGCGCTTCCTATTGGTACCGATTGGTATGTCACGGCATCGTCTAGAAGAGCATTCATTTTTGACACATAGTCACTTTGGTTTAGAACTACCACTCCTCCGCCCTTGTCTGCTCTTGTTATTAGTATCTGATGGTCATTGCCGAGTTCTTTCAGCGCTTTCAAATATCTTCGTGGGAGGGATGGCTGTCTTGTGGCCGATAATACCGAACAACAGGTGGTGAGTCCTTGGATGAAACCCTTGTCGATATCACTGTCAGAATAACACTGGTTGTGAGTTACGGATTTCAGATAGTCTTGTTTGTGGGATCCGACAGCGAAATTGAGGCCGCATGATAAGGCTTCTGTTTCTACCGAACTTAGATCGCGGTCCGAAAGGTGGTAATCAAGTCACATTACAATTCTTTCGGGTCTTTCTTGTTTGGGGGGTTTTTTTGGGGGGGATGACATTGTGTTACAAGAATTTCACCTGCGGCATAAGATTACCAGCACCAAGAACATAATTAAATTTCTATCAAACTGTATCTCCGAACAAGTCCTACCAAGATCTGCACCAGCACAACCGCATTCGGTGGGTCATCCATTCTCTGCCTGTGCTCGGGCATATCTGGAGGACGGGATTGCCGACTTAAGAAACCATCGTCGAGTGCTTGAGAGCCGCATCAATGGAGTTCACCTTCCACACCATCTCGTGGTAAGATTACAGCGTCAGGACTCTGAACAAAAGCGTAACCACCAGACCAAGCTGGTACGCCTGATGGAAAGCAGCCCATGGAAAGACTCTGGTAACCGTGATTTGATTACCAACCTTTCGGACCGCGATCTAAATTCGGTAGAAACAGAAGCCTTATCATTCGGCCTCAATTTCGCTGTCGGATCCCACAAACAAGACTATCTGAAATCCGTAACTCACAACCAGTGGTATCCTGACAGTGATATCGACAAGGGTTTCATCCAAGGACTCACCACCTGTTGTTCGGCGTTATCGGCCACAAGACAGCCATCCCTCCCACGAAGATATTTGAAAGCGCTGAAAGAACTCGGCAATGACCATCAGATACTAATAACAAGAGCAGACAAGGGCGGAGGAGTGGTAGTTCTAAACCAAAGTGACTATGTGTCAAAAATGAATGCTCTTCTAGACGATGCAGTGACATACCAATCGGTACCAATAGGAAGTGCACAGAAAGAGAGTGCCCAGTTTCAGAAGAAAGCTCGCTCCATCCTGAGAAAATCAGTGAAAGGAAAAGGACTTCTACACCTAATAGAAGAGTCCCCAAGGACGCCTTCCATGAGAGGTCTACCAAAACTCACAAATCTGATGTACCCATGCGTCCAATTGTTTCAGGTATAGGAAGTGCTCCACATAAGCTGGCGAAAAAAACTAGCAAAACCTTTGTCAGAAATGCTAGGGCAGATAAGTGATAGCCACCTAAGGAATTCAGGCGACTTACTAGTTAGAATCCGAGATATAGACTTCACCAGAAAAAAGCTGGCAAGCTTTGACGTGAAATCCTTGTTCAAGAATGTCCCTATCGGGGGAGCCATGGAAGCGGTTTCTAGGGCCTTAGACAAGTCAAATAAATTAGAGCTTCCAGTTCCAAAGAGTCATTTCATACAGCTCGTGCGTACATGTGTGGAATTTGGAGCACTACAGTTTCAAGGGGAAGAATATCGGCAAATCAACGGCCTCACCATGGGCTCACCATTGAGTCCAGTTCTGGCATGTTTGTTTATGGAAACCCTCCAGGCGGACAATTTCAAATCTCTAATAGGCCCCAACTCCCTCTGGCTGAGATAACGTAGATGACATATTGGTGATTGTTGATCAAGACACTGATCTTGATGCGGTCAACACAAATATTAACGCGGTACATCCATCGATCCAATTCACGTTAGAAAAGGAAAAGGAAAAAGATAATGAGGCTGAGATTCCTTTCTTGGACACACTGATCAAACGCTGTGACAGCAGATGCACATTTTCAGTGTACAGAAAGCCCACTAACAAACACGATATTTTGCACTACTTCTCGGGTCACAGCCATGAAACAAAAACGGGGGTCCTAATGGGCTTTTTCTTAAGGGCTCATAGAATATGCAGTCCTGAGTGCCTCGCAGAAGAATTGATTTTCATCAAGGAGTCTTTCAAGTTGCTGAAATATCCAGAGGGTCTGATAGTGAAGTTGCGCCAAAAAGCGAAAAAAGTGATGTGCATGACAAAGGCCAAGCAACGAGTTTTGACGAAAAGGTGCATATCAGTACCGGAAACACAGGGAGCAGTCACCATCTCCCGATTCACGAAAGACAAAATCAACATCAGTCTCTCAGCAGGGGTCAAAATCAAAGACATAGTCAAGAAAGGGGTCCGCAACGTGAACGAAAAAAGCGTAGTCTACAAAATTCCTTGCGCGGGAGAATGTGGAAAAAGTTACTATGGGGAAACGGGACGGGGGATAGGGGCTAGAATTAGGGAACATCGTTCAGACCTCAGATACCATAGAATTTCTAATGCTATGGTGGTGCATGTTGATGAAGAAGACCATCTCTCTAATTGGAAAGAAGCATCTGTTCTTAGTGGTGGACTTGGGAAGAGGTGTCGGAAGACAGTGGAATCCGCGTATATTGCCACACGTGAGAATATCAATGGTGTTTCTGGTAGTTTCAAAATTGCAAGTGTTGTAGCGGAACTGATTGTGGAACATATTGAAAAAGGATAGGTTAAACATCACTGTCGTACTTATTTGGTCGTTTCCAATGTACTGTTTCCACTGTCTCGTTCATTCAGTGTCAACACATGCGAAGTGCTTTATGATTGATGTCTCGTGACCTGTGTTCGAATTGGGAAGGAAGAGAGGGGGAAAAAGTAAAGGGAAAAAGAAGAAGAGGAGAACTGAAAAAGAAGAAAACAAAAGAAGAAAAAGACGACAAGTGCTAAATACTCCCATGCCTGTAAATTGTTCATAACTTGAGAAAGGCGTGAGCCGAAACGTTGTGAATAAAGCTATGCTCCCATTGTTCTGTGTTTTAACATATATATATATATATATATATATATATATATATATATATATATATATATATATATATATATATATATGTATATATGTATATATACATATATATATACATACATATATATACCTCCTTATGCACAGCCGTAGCGGCAGCCGACCCAACACGCGACGCCAGCTGGGACATCATCTCGGGCGACACAGCGGCACCGGGAGAGTTCCCGTGGATGGTCCAGCTGAAGCGGGACGGTTCACACATCTGTGGCGGAGTGCTAGTGGCTGACATCTGGGTGCTTACCGCCGCCCACTGCCTGGCGGCGCAGTCTGACGTCACTGCGTACCAGGTGCGGCCAACAGTCAGACGTCACTGTGTACCAGGTGCGGCCAACAGTCAGACGTCACTGCGTACCAGGTGCGGCCAACAGTCAGACGTCACTGTGTACCAGGTGCGGCCAACAGTCAGACGTCACTGCGTACCGGGTGCGGCCAACAGTCAGACGTCACTGTGTACCGGGTGCGGCCAACAGTCAGACGTCACTGTGTACCAGGTGCGGCCAACAGTCAGACGTCACTGCGTACCAGGTGCGGCCAACAGTCAGACGTCACTGTGTACCAGGTGCGGCCAACAGTCAGACGTCACTGCGTACCAGGTGCGGCCAACAGTCAGACGTCACTGCATGTCAGGTGCGGCCAACAGTCAGACGTCACTGCGTACCAGGTGCAGCCAACAGTCAGACGTCACTGCATGTCAGGTGCGGCCAACAGTCAGACGTCACTGTGTACCAGGTGCGGCCAACAGTCAGACGTCACTGCATGTCAGGTGCGGCCAACAGTCAGACGTCACTGCGTACCATGTGCGGCCAACAGTCAGACGTCACTGTGTACCAGGTGCGGCCAACAGTCAGACGTTACTGCGTACCAGGTGCGGCCAACAGTCAGACGTCACCGCGTACCAGGTGCGGCCAACAGTCAGACGTCACTGTATGCCAGGTACGGCCAATAGTCAGACGTCACTGCGTACCAGGTGCGGCCAACAGTCAGACATCACTGCATGCCAGGTGCGGCCAACAGTCAGACGTCACTGCATGTCAGGTGGGGCCAACAGTCAGACGTCACTGCAGGTCAGGTGCGGCCAATAGTCAGACGTCACTGCATGTCAGGTGCAGCCAACAGTCAGACGTCACTGCGCACCAGGTGCGGCTAACAGTCAGACGTCACTGCGTGCCAGGTGCGGCCAACAGTCAGACGTCACTGCGTACTGGGTGCGGCCAACAGTCAGACGTCACTGCGTACTGGGTGCGGCCAACAGTCAGACGTCACTGCGTACCAGGTGCGGCCAACAGTCAGGCGTCACTGCGTACCAGGTGCGGCCAACAGTCAGACGTCACTGCGTACCAGGTGCGGCCAACAGTCAGGCGTCACTGCGTACCAGGTGCGGCCAACAGTCAGACGTCACTGCATGTCAGGTATGACACCTCGGCAAACATCACTGCATACCAGGTACAACGAACTGCCATATGTCACTGCGTACCAGGTGCGAACAACAGTCAGACGTCACTGCATACCAAGTACGGCCAACAGTCAGACATCACTGCATACCAGGTACGACCAACAGTCAGAAGGCACTGCATGCCAGATACGGCCAACTGTCAGACCTTGCCGAGTATCAGATACAGCGAACTGTCAAAATTGGCTAATTGCCAGGTATGGCACATAGTCAAATGTTGCTGCATACTACGCACAGTCAACAGTCAAACCTAACTGTATACGAGGTGCGGCCAACAGTCAGACGCTGCTGAATACTAGGTACAGCCAACAGTGAGACGTCACCACATACCATGTGCAAGTAAATATGTCATATGTCACAGTGGTGGCTGATTCAGGTTTGAATTGCGAGGAAAGATTGTGGGATTTTTGTGTTCCCGATTCTACGATTAAAAAATTGCTTTTTATTTTCAAGAAGGTCTTGTTTTCTCGTGCACTGTGCAATATTTGGCGATGTTAAAGAACAGATTCACCCATTGGTTCCAATATCAGGATCAATTCCTCTTGAAGCCACATTAATTAGCTGAAGTGTCGTTGAAGTAATTGATTAAATCTCGCCACTTTTACGTAGGCTTGCATAGTTTTGATTAATAGCTACCGGTGGTGTATCCGTATTGATAACCTAAACCAAGAAATATATCCTATAAATATTATACATCCACAACAGTTTTTATTTGACATATATTGTATGCAATATATAATTCCTTAAGGTGTTAGGATTTACATAGTTGTGCACTAATGCATGTATACATATATCTGTTCTATCTTACAATAACGCATGCATCACGACAAAAACGTTCCAGACAAAGTCTGTTAGCTCCAGATTATTTTGAATGTTTGTTTTTCATATTCGATCACGTTGTCGACACTTCAGCAGGTGAGCCATTCATGGGTGATTCTCGCATGGAACAGTTTTTACATTCATTTTGCCACGTCTTTGTTACAACCAGATGGTCATGTTGAGACTTGTTTCCCCAAATGTGTCGGTCTGACAAAATGTTGGGGAAAGGGTTTGACTAGCTTTGCACCCGTCGCACAACTTACGTTTAAAATTAGTTATGCTTTCGACGACACCACTGTCCCTTCAGACATTAACATACACATCCGTCCTGCTCACCCCAAATTGCCAAAGTTACCTAACAACCATGATTGGTGGGGTATTCAAGAGCTATGGTGGTCATAGAACCGACAGGTTCACATGGCCACACAGGAGCACGCTTCCTGATCCATAGATAATCCAATATCAGTAAAAATAGATAATCCAATCTCTCAGTGCTTTTCCACCAAGGGTTTTAGCGTTTTTTTAAAGGTTAGGTTTTAGTTTGTAGGTTTCTCCAAGGGTATTTAGTTTTAGTTTCCTTTTAGCGAGGGACACTACTTAATATTAAATAAACTCTGATTTACCTCTGTATCGAGGTACATCATGCAAAGAAGGTAAAGCAGTCACCGATTAGGAGTGTGAGGACGTACTGCGTACCAGTGATTTGCTACTTTTTCAGTGATAGCCACATCTTCGTAATGATGGATTCCTCTTTATGAGGTTCATAAAGCACTTTCCTGATAAAATTGAGCGCTTCTCAGTGAGGCAGGTATTTTTACAATGAGTAAGGCAGTGCTCAACGGGTGATGCTGACATTTTGAGTAAACAACATTCCGTGGTAACGAGGAAACGCCATTTTTAAGACATTTCAGGCGAACACAGGAAGGGAGACATCCGCTGCAATGAATTGCATATTATCCAACTATACGAGGCATCAAAGTTGTCGGGAAGTGCACTATCTTACCTAACTATGCGAGACACCGAAGGTGTTAAGAAGTGCACCTTGCATTGAAAAGGGACATCTAGTAATTCACTGAGGTGTCTTCCTTCATTCAGTGCGATGCTTCCCATTCAGTGGTGGGATTCCCATATTTCCATCATCTAAGAGGATGTGATGATTCGTTGTGAGGCACACCCAATTTCTCCATAAAACACCATTACACAATGTTGGACACGCCTTTAATTAAATGCATCCCTTATCACGAAGGCAAGCTATTCCAGCAATAAGCACGTCTTTCTCATGGAGCGCATATCATTCCAGAAAAGACTGTCTCTTTCCAGAAACTCAGCACTTCATGTCAGAGATAAGAGATATACCAACCCATACCCATAGACCCCAGGGGTGCTGCTTCATGAAAATTATTGGAATGGCTGAAATGTCCGAAGTGTTTTCGTGCAATGCATATGAGCGGGCTTCTGAAAAAGCTCACCGAGTACATCAACACTGAACATGTTATAAGGTGTTATTATATATAAGGCGCATTATTTGCCCTCGGCAGTTATCGAGTGTACAAGATATGAATGTCATTGTGGTATTAAAAGGTCGCCACTACGCAGAAGGAACCTGTTCCATCTTTCGCATTTCCTGGCATATCTCTTTTTGCGTATATGATAGCTGAGCTTGCTGGCTGAACTCAACTACATCACCCCACCGCTAAATCCAACCACAGCGCCGCCGTGAGGGATGTGAGAGACGCTTTCCCCACAGGCATTCTCCTGTGGAAATCGCCCCCCCCCACCCCCACATAGTCTGATAAGACGCCCTCTATCCGACGATTTCCGACGGCTTCTTCCACTCCTACCTTTTTCATTTTTTTTATTATAAATTTAATCCGAGTTATTGCTGGGGTGGCTTTATGAACCAGGGTCCTATTGCTAAGCAGAGCTTGTTGCGTGAACCCTGGCCCCACCACCCGATCCATGAATTCCAGTTCAACAGCAGAATTTTGACCGAAAGTTTAACGTGCCGTCAACGCACCGACACGGCCGCCCGGTAGCTCGTCCCCAGCCTTATCGGGCCAGCTGCCTACTGACCCTCCCAGCCGGGGGCTAAATGCGAGCGCGCGAAGCGACTCGAACCCTGTCTTGCCAGGACGGGGGAGACGAGTGCAGGCTGGCGCCCCAACCAACTCAGCTACCGAGGCGGCTACCTACCGAGCTACACCGACTTACTATAGTGTCTCTCCGACATAAAATGGTTCCTCCCAAACCCCAGACTAGGGGTGTTGTCTTATGAAATCGATTGTCGGCGTCCAGGGTATGACCTGTTGACGTAGCCAGGATTTTCTTAATGGGCAAAACTAAAAATCTGGTCGGATTTCGGCCATCACGCCTATTTTTACAACCGGATAATTAATTGTGGAACATTTCCAGACGACCGCGGCATTGCGAGGGCTACGATCATCGCACACTGCTCGAGTTCGAATACTCCATGTCGGACGCAAAACGGCAGCTCTGTGGCTTCATATGGCTCTATAGCAAAGCCGAATATATTTTAAGCGAGCCCTACTATGCTTATGTCAGCCCACCACACGCTGCATGTGACTGCATGTGACGTGTGCATACGACGTTTCTGCAATTTAACAGGGCCCCTGACGACTTCGGAAAACGGACGAACCTTCGTCACCTTACTATATCCCCTGTCCGATTTAACTAAAACCAATATTTAACTCTTCGTTTTCAGCGATCATATGTTGCCGCGTGATTGTTCGTTCGTTCAAGATTGATAGCTTCTTGAGGTTGTTAGAAGATACCTCTTGTTGACGCGACGACCAAGGAGGGCATCCAGAACATTTGCAATGGCTTGGGCCTCCAAAGATAACATTTTGTGAGTAATTCGGATACAAATGGATAAATAGCTCATGCAACGACATATTTCGGTTAAGGCAGCTATCGATCCTTGCAAACCCTTGAGTCTTTACTGCAAAAGTGATCTTTTTTGTGGGGGCGGGGGCGGGAAGGGGTTCACTTCACGATCCCCCTTTTGTCTCCATAGTGCTTTTTAAAACACCATCCCCACAGTCAAAACTTCGTAGCTTCCCACCTCTGTGTAAATTTGTGACCAACCGTAAACGTGATTGTAATGCCTGAACGGGCCGACACGGCCGCCCGTCTAAAGACGACTCTTCCTGGCAGCTTACCAGCAGTCTTACCAGACTGATAAGATATGAACCGCGGCCAGCGTACATGAGAAATAGACCCGCCTTGTCAGGGTGGGTTCAACCCCATCCTCGATATTAGCGCTCTATCAGCTGAGTTAGCCCGGTGGCGAGCCGCAGTTGCTCATGCCATGCATTTTATGGCTAGCTAATGATGTCAACAGGGGTGTAGGATCCTATTCGGTTGAGGATGCTCCAGCCCTCCCAACTTGCAGCTCAGCCCCTCCCCCTCCCCTCCCACTTGCCAGCTAGCTCCCCTCCCTCCCCCCCCCCAACTTGTGAAGTCAAGCTCATGAAAATCCAAGCAACGCAAACACCAAAGAAACCAATATGAAGTCAAAATACAGTATACAATGTGGGCGTGGGGGAGTGATTTTTAGAGGCGTATTGGACCATGAAGGTCATTTGCGCCGCCTTTAAAGCGAGTACGTTACATGCCTGTCTAAAAAGGCAAGTGTTGGCAATCAAGGTGCAGGCAAGCGGATATTTACGTCAAGGGAATTTTACGTTAGTTGGTGTTGGATTTGTGGGTGCTGAGTTGGAGTCTACATAGTTAATGGTCTCTCTGATGTCTAAATGGTTTTAATTTTACTTTACTCCTCCTCAAAATGATTTGTAGTTGGGGCGGGATGGGGTGAGGGGTGGGGGGTTGAGAGTGGCAAGAAATTGAATTTTGCCAGGGTGCCGGCTTTAGCCTACTTTTGTCGAAGAGCACCGAGGGATATTTACCGTGCGGACAAGGAGGAAATTGTCCACACCGCCTCTCACGCCGGCTGCCGCGTATTAGTTGTTAGTAGCGGGTTAGTCTAAGCATACCATGCAGGGTTGTCAGCAGGGTTAGTACGGTGTTATTTTTTATATTTCCGAAAACAAGTCGGTTCATCTACGTCCGACGGCACCGCTAGGTGGCCATTTATTTCTAACTGGGAAGCAAATCGGCTCATGTACGTCCGACGCCATTCGGGGATGGCTATTTACGTGTTTCCTACGAGTGTTTCGCGGGCATGCATTGCGAGTTGATGTGAGAGTTGGTGGTGTGGTGCCTACAGTGCTCCTGCTAGATTTGTGGCATACAGGTATTCAAATAGCATTTGAAGGAGTTCTGGGTGCTTGTCACCGAGAAGCGATGGAAGCGATAGGATGATGCCCTCTCTTTGGCACAATGTCTTAAGTGGCTGTCTTTCAGAGCTAAAGTTCCTACATTCTAGCAGGATGTGCCCTATGCTTAACGTGGAATTTCAGATGTCGCAGTGAAGTGTTGTGTATTGGTCACCCTTTAATTGAGGCTTTGTTAGTTTTGTGCAACCAGTTCTGAGTTAGTGAGGATGACCTCTTTTTGTCGGTGATATTGAGTTGATGAGTTCTATGTGCCTATTATTGGTTTGATTGCGTGGGTGTGGTTGGATTTGTGTTGTGTCGAGTTGTGTTGTGTCCGTGTGTTCTCTTGGTGTTGGCGAATGTGGTGTTGTAGGAGTGCTTTGCAATCGTCCACCGAATATTCCACGCTAGGGTAATTGTTCGATGCTAAGGCTTGCTTCGCAAGCCGGTCTGCTTCTTCGTTACCTGGGATGTTGGTGTGACCCAGTAGCCAGAGAAAGGAAAAGTTGATGTTTGCGTTATGGGCCACGATTTGTTTGATACTATCAATAGCGTGATGCAGAAAGTAGTGTGTGTTGCTAATTGACTGTAGGACGGATTTAGAGTCTGAGCAAATCACTACGTTTCTGCCTTTTCGCCTCATGAGAATGGATATAGCGGCCAAAATTGTCATTGCTTCAGCGGAGAAGATGGAAGAGCTATCCGGTAGACGCTTGAAAAGCAAAGGTCTGGTCCAGTGATGCCGGTGCCTACCTTCGCCTAGTGTTTCGATCCATCCGTGTATACTACTGTTTTGTGGTTGTTGTCATCGGCGAACGTGTGGAAAATGCCGATAATTTCCGCCGACGTGATAGTGGACTTCTTTTCCAAGAGCAAGTACTCGACCTTTGGTTGACTGAGAGTCCAGAATGGCCTAGTGGGCGGTCGAGCTGCAGTGGCTGGCATTGTGAGGTTAAGATCTGAGAGACCCGTGGCAATCTGAATGCTATATGGTGGGAGTTTGCGCCAAAATCGGCTTTTGTCGTATCTGTTACGCGTAAAGCAGCGCTGTGCCGGATGATTTTTTAATGGATTTTATTTTTATGTGGTAGCGGCACAGCTGTTGTGTCCTGAAGTGGAGTGGGGGCGTGTTTGAGTGGGGCGTGTTTGAGTCTACTAGAAGACTGGCTATCGGTGTGACGCTAAGTGCACCTGTGGCTGCTCTGATGCAGCTGCTTTGGATGATTTCTAACTTTTGGCTCTGACTTTCTGAAATAGTGGCAAATATGATGCTGTTGTGCTCTAGGATGGGTCGTATGATTGATGTGTAGAGTCGAAGTAGTGTTTTCCTGTCTCCGCCCCAGTATGTGCCTGCAAGTGCACGTAGTATGTTGACGTGCTTCGCGGATCGCTTCGAGATGGATGTGGTGTGGGTGTTGAATCTGAGTTTTTCGTCTATAAAGTCATAAAGTCATAAAGTATTAAGGCTTAATAGGAGCCACAGGGGCCCATCTGGGTTAAGCCTATCTAGAAAAGGTACTAGGAATGTACATACTCCCACCCCAATCAATCCCTTATCCCAAGTTCCTAGGAAGCTATATATCCCAGCCTATCTAGCACCACTCACTTGCTACCGCATAACACCCTCAACAATCACAAGCTCCTCCCATCACACCCATCGTGCCACCATAGACAATCTCATCAGCATCACATCCCGAAGGAAGGTGCCGAATCCACTGCTAGGCACACCCCACACAAATTCATAAAGCGTTCAGACTTAATAAGAGACTCACTTGCTATTGCATAATACACTCAACAATTACAAATTCCTCCCATCATACCCATTGTGCTACCATAGATAATCTCATCAGTATCACATCCCGAAGGAAGGTGCTGAATCCACTGCTAGGTACACCCTATATAAAGTTATAAAGCGTTTAGACTTAATAAGAGACTCACTTGCTATTGCATAACACACTCAACAATTTCAAACTCCTCTCAACTCCCAACTCCTCCCTGTCGATCAACCCTCCCTGGAATACAGAAAGACAAGCCCCCTATTCTTATAATGATTGTCTATGCCGTTTTAGTGTGTTGCTACTGACAATGGTTCCTGGCAGCTGGTTCCAGTGTTCTACTACCCTGTTGGTGAAGAAAGACTGTCTTAACCTTGTCCTGCTGTGATTAACTTTAATTTTGAATCGATGACCTCTAATTGCATCATTTCTGTTAAATTCAAACATTTCACTGAGATATCCCTGTTCCTGACCATGAACAAATTTAAAAACCTCGATGAGATCTCCTCTCAGCCTTCTATATTTAAGTCAAAACATATTCAATTTCTTCAATCTTTCCTCATTTGCCAGGTTGCCTATACCATTAACCATTTTTGTTGCCCTCTTTTGTACTCTCTCTAAAAGCCAACAATCTTTCTCATAACTAGGGGACCAAGCTTGGACACAGTATTCCAAATGTGGCCTGGCATATGCACAGTAAAGCTTCCTGATGACCTCCTCACTTTGGTATGACACATTCCTCTGTATTGCCCCAAGCATTTTTAGTGCCTTCTTCCTGGCTTCTTTGGTCTGTTCTGATGCCCCAAATTTTGTGTTCAAAATAACACCTAAGTCCTTCTCCTGCTGAGTCACAGATAGTACTTGGCCACCCATCAAGTATGGAGCCTTCATATGCTGCCTACCTACATGCATGACTTTGCACTTATCAAAATTAAACTTCATTTTCCATTTTTCGGACCACTTCGCTAGCTCGTCTAAGTCTTTCTGCAGCAAAACCTGTTCATTGTGCCCTGTTATTGCCCTAAAGATCTTCAAATCATCCGCAAATTTCAAAACCTTACTGCTTAGGCCACATTCAATGCTATTCACATATATAATGAACAATAGTGGCCCCAGTACCGACCCCTGGGGTACTCCACTAAGAACATTTTGCCATGATGACTTTGTACCATTTAGCATCACTCTCTGCTGTCTATCTGAAAGCCACAACTCTATCCATTTTAGGATGCTACCTGCAATACCATGGACCTGAAGCTGCATCATTAACCGTCTATGGGGTACCTTGTCAAAGGCCTTACTAAAGTCAAGATATGCTACATCAACCTGATTTCCCTGATCAAATTGTTCTGTAGCAAAATTCAAAAAGTCCAAGAGATTTGTGAGACACGATCGCCCTTTTCTAAACCCATGTTGAGTATCTTGAATAAATCTGTTTCCTTCCAGAAAACTAACTATTCTATCCTTGATAATTGATTCGAGTACCTTGCAGACTAGGGATGAGGCTTACTGGCATATAGTTTTCAACTTTCCCTCTTTCTCCTTTCTTGAAAATAGAAACTACATTTGCCCGTTTCCAATCTGTAGGAATTTCATTTTGTGAAACTGATCTACAAAATATTATACTAAGTGGAATTGCCAATTCCTTTTCAGCTTCCCGGAATACCCTAGCATAAATTCCATCAGGTCCTGCTGCCTTGTTTGGCTTTATTTTTCTGATATACTTGAAAACAATATCACTATCAATGAAATCAACATCGTGTATCTGATCACCTGTCATTGAACTGTGGTTCACGGTTGGCAGATTAGTCACATCCTCCACTGTAAACACTGATTTAAACTGCTTGCTCAGCTCCTCAACCATCTCACCATCCTCGCTCAATATAGTCCCATTTACTTCCAGTGGACCAATTGTGCTTGAAACTGTACTTAGCTTGTAGAAACTAAGAACCTTTTACTGTCCCCATTACAGTTCCTAGCCAAATCCAATTCTTTTGCTCTCTTTGCTGCTCTGATTTTCTGCTTCACAGCATCTCTAGATTTTTGATACGACCTTAGATTTACGATATTTGAAGCTTCCTTAAATACTCTAAATGCATATTTCTTAGCCTTAATTTCTTTCATCACATCTGGTGTAAGCCATGCTGGCTTTCCTACCCTTCTTTTGCGCCTTTGCTTTTGGGGGACATGTCTAATCTGAATTTCCCTCAAGTAAGATTTGAACTTTTCCCACATTTCACAGGCATTTAAATCAAATAATTCTTCTTCCCATTTGATGGCACTTAAAGCCTCTCTCATGCAGTCAAAGTCTGCCCTTTTAAAATTTGGAATCTTTGCCAAATTATCCTTGATTGTCCCTGCTACCTGTGCCTTGAATCTTACTATGTTATGGTCACTTCTTCCCAGAGTTTCTCCTACAGTCAAGTCTTGAACTAAATCACTTAAATCTGAGAAGACAAGGTCCAAGAATGAGCCCTGCCTGGTTGGTTCCGTTACAAACTGGTGTAAGAACAAGTCCTCTTCAAGGCATTTCCTAAACAGTTTACATGATGGGGAGCCAACACCAATATTTTCATATCCTTTTAGATTAAAGTCACCAAGAATAAGGCATTTCCTCTGAAAGTTTCTACTGATTTCCTCACAAATCACTTTATCGAGCTTCAGTTGCTGAGAATGTGGCAAGGTTCCTGATCGATACAAAGCTCCTATCCTCAGTTTATTGCTGTCGCCTTTTCCGACAGCAACATCAAGCCAAATGGACTCCACAGACACATTTTTTACCCCATCTGCTACTTTTTGAGAACTGTATAAGCTATTCACATACAGCATTACACCACCCCCTTTCACTGCTGGTCCCCTATTGCATGAAAACATATTGTATCCCTGGATCTCATAGTCCTGCAAGTTATCCCCAAAATACCCCTCACTGACCCATGCCTCAGTAATGCAAATAAAACTGGTTTCTCCTCAGCAACATAACACTTGAACTCATCAAATTTGGATCGAATGCTCTGAGCATTAAGCATCATACGTTTAACAAAAGTTCCATGATCCTCTTTGGCTTTTTCATGCTGAGTAGCTCTATCATCTCTGGATGAGCTACCACTCTGCCCCCTTGATTGACTGCTACCCCTATTTGCTGACTGTGAGGTTCTATTGCCTATGCTGTCACTATTGGCATATCCGTGAGATGGCAATGCCAATTCTTCCCTCCCCATCCCATTATCTAGTTTCCCTGAAGGACATGTTCATATACTTTGCCTAACACTTGCACCCCCTTCTCGGAGAAGTGCAGGCCATCCCTCTGATAGAGGTCAGATGAGCCATAAAACCTGCACCACTTGTCAACAAAAGTCAAACCTAACTCATTGCAAAGCCTACCTACCCTGGCATTGGCTGCCAGTGCCCTAGAGCTCCACTCAGGGGAGACTCCAGCCCTAGGCAGAATAGCTGTCACAATAACTCTGCTATTGCTTTGCTTCAGGGTGGCCAGAAGCGCCCTGTAGTCCTGCATTAGCTCCTCACTCCTAGCAGGACCTATGTTGTTCACTCCTACCTGCACTATAACTGTACTACACTGGTTTTCACTGGTGGCCTGTGCGACCACTGGGACCAGGTCTCTAACCTTGGCACCAGGCCTGGTGATGCACCTAAAGAACCTACGCTCCCAAAGGGAATCTGATTTCCAAACAGTCTAAATGTACTCCTAAGAACTTAAAGCTTCTCACCTGTTCGATGGCTTTGCCATCGATTTTAAGTAGTGTTATGGTCGTAGAGCGGAGATGACTGTATGTTACGGTAACCGATTTTTCTGCGGACAGGGTGAAGCCCCAAGTTTTGCACCACTTTGCACTGTGGTCTAGACCTGCTTGAATTTTTTTTTTTTCAGCTTTTAAGAAGCATCGTTATGTTGTCCAAATTGGTATGTCGTCCGCAAAAAATGAGTATTGACGTGAAGTGTCCGTGTGGTCAGAAAGTATGTCGTTGATCAGGATGATGAAGAGGCTCGGTGAGAGCATGCTTCCCTGCGCTAGGCCTTGCTCCTGAGTTGTGGTGTTTGATGTGACACTGCCGCATCGTACCTTGAGGGTCCTGTCTCTGGGGAAGTTGAGAATGAAGTGTGCCATGTGTCCGCGTAGGCCTATTTTGCGGAGCTTGTGTCATTGAGGACTGTACTCGGTCGAATGCGGCAGTGATGTCTAAGTAGACAGCTATTGTTGTGCGTTTGATGCGTAGACCACGTTTGATGTCATAAAGTCATAAAGTCATAAAGTGTTAAGGCTTAATAAGAGCCACATGGGTCCATCTGGGTTAAGCCTATCTAGAAAAGATACTAGAAAAGTACATACTCTCACCCCAATCAATCCATTATCCCAGTTCCTAGGGAGCTATATATCCCAGCCTATCTAGCATCATTTACCTGATATTGCATAACACACTCAACAATTACAAACTCCTCCAATCATACCCATTGTGGCTTCCATAGCCAATCTCATCAGTATCACATTCCGAAGGAAGGTGCTGAATCCACTGCTAGGTACACCCTATATAAAGTTATAAAGCATTTAGACTTAATAAGAGACCCAAGGGCCCATCCAGTTAAGTCTGTAAATGGAAGATACCGTAAGCCTGGTAAAAAGACCCACCCCAACTATCACCACATCCTGAAGAAACCATCCACCAATATCCCACCCACCTATCGATGCCTATCTACCCTAGCTATCCAGCCCTATTACCTTGATCCCTCTTAGCACATGTGGATTGAATGCCTTGCCAATCATTTTCAAACTACGTCGATGCCTGCTTAAAAGGCTCTGTGCCGTGCACACTTACTTAGCATAAATATCACCCCATCCATCACAAATTAGAACTCAAAACAAGATTTTCTTGTCTAAAAAAATTGTCCACCCTACTTTTAAATACATTCAATGAGGAACTCCCCACAACATCAGCAGGCAGCCTATTCCACTGATCAACAACTGACTGAAGACCTGTTGTCGCTTAGCTGTCGTACACCTCAACTTGTCTAACCTGAATTGATGATCCCTATGCGATACTCTAAACTGAAGAGCGCCATTCAAATTGACCTGATCTTTAACAATTTTGTGCATTTCAATCATGTGCCCCCTTAATCTCCTATACTTGAGTGAGTACATATCTAATTCCACAAGCCTTTCTCCATATTCTAAGTTACCTATTCCACTGATGAGCCTAGTTGCTTTGCGCTGCACTCTTTCTAAAGTATTTATATCTTTTTGTAGGTAGGGGCTCCATGCTTGTACAGAATATTCAAAGTGGGGTCGCACATATGCTATGTACAGTTTTTTTTTCATGACTTCCTTGCTCGTGTATATCACACTTCTATTAATGAGCCCCAGCATTCTGAGTGCCCTGTTCCTAGCTGAGATACATTGTTTTTCTGCTTTAAGGTCTTTTGAAACCAGCACACCTAAGTCCCTTTCCTCTTCTATAACATCCAGTTCACTCCCTCCCATTGTATAACTGAAAGTTTCACCCCAGACCCCAGATGCATAACCTTGCACCTATCATAGTTGAAAGACATCTGCCATTGATCAGTCCACTTTTTTAGGTCCTCCAAGTCTAGTTATATATCACTAGATTGATCACTACTGTTTGCCACTCCTACCAGCTTGATGTCATCAGCAAATTTGACCACTCTATTCCTCAGTCCTACTTCAATTTTATTCACAAAGATAGTAAAGAGAAATGGCCCTACAACACAGCCTTATGGTACTCCACTCAGAACATCCCTCCAATCATATTTACGGCAATTTAGCACTACCCTTTGTTTCCTTCCCCTCAACCATGCTTCAATCCAACCTAAAACGTTTCCAACAATCCCATGTTGCTGTAGTTGATGAATTAGCCTCCCATGTGGAACTTTATCAAAAGCTTTGCTAAAGTCCAATACACAACATCCATCCTGATTTGATTGTCTACTTCTGTAGTAACATACTCCATGAACTCCAATAGGTTGGTTAAACAAGACCTTCGAGATCGAAATCCATGTTGAGTATCTCTTAAAAGGTTGGGCCTATCAAGATGAAAGTGAACATTCTGTTTAACCAGATTGTCTAGTACCTTGCAAACTATTGAGGTCAAACTGACTGTCCTGTAGTTTCCTACACACTTCATACTTCCCTTTTTGAAAATTGGTACTATGTTTGCATTTCTCCAATCTTCAGGCACTTCTGCAATCTTCTCCAATCACACAGGACCGCCTGAAAATTATACCTAGAGGAACTGCTAAAGCTTTAAGCACACTCTACTAAGACCCTAGCATATACATCATCTGGTTCAGAAGCTTTATTGGGTTTTATATTCTGCAACTGCTTTTCTACAGCTTCTGTAGTTATTGTAAGGTCCTCCAGCCTATCACCTGTCATGACATAAGCTTCAGTTGTTTCTATTCTACCAGAATTCTCTTTAGTAAAGACTGATGAGAATTGCTTGCTTAGGGATACCACAATATCACAACCATCAACCACTATTTCCCCATCTACCTCCAGTGGTCCTACTCTACACTTTTTAGCCTTAAATTTGTAGAAGCTAAAGAATATCTTAGCATTACCTGCTGAACATTCTCGAGTTAATTTGAGTTCAGCCAGTCTTTTAGATGCCGTAACACACCTCCTAACTTTATTTCTAGCTATTTTATGTGATTTGAGGATTACCTCAGTGTTAGCATCTTTTAGTTTCTTGAATGCCTGTTTCTTTGACTCCAATAAATGCTTTACTTCCCTGGTCAGCCGTTAAGGGCGTCTAACCCTGGTTAATCTAATTTGCCTCTTGGGAATAAACCTATCCTGACTTTGAAATAGTTTATCTTGTATCATTATCCACATTTCATAAGCATCTAAGCCCTTCAATAAGTCTTTTCAATGAATTTCATTCAGGAAGATTGCTAACTGCGAACTCATTGTAATTCCCTTTATCAAAATTTGGAATCAATGTTTTATTGGTTCCTACACTTCCAACATACAATGAAAAGCGTATAATGTTGTTATAACTATCACCAAAGGTCTCTCCTACGTTCACATTTTGCACACAATTTTCCTCATTAGTACGCACAAGATCTAATATTTCATTTTCCCCTGTAGGTTCATGTATCATTTGAAAGAATACATGTTCTTCAAAACAATCCATGAAACTTCTTCCTGATTTGTTTAGACCTATAGTTTTGCTTCCCAATCCTGTTATGTTGAAATCCCCCAACAAAACAGTTCTCTCCTGCACTCTCCTACTTATCTCTTCCTGCATCAACCTGTCCATGCTTTCATTCTAGTCTGCAGGTCTATAGAATGCCCCAATCCTAAATTTTGTTCCATTCCTCAGAATGGTATCTAACCACAAGGATTCTACTCCTTCATTATGTACACTATCCTCTATGGAATGACATTTCATTACTTGTCTGACATACAAGAGTATACCTCCTCCTATCCTTGCCTTCCTTTGATAAGCATGCATGTTGTAGCCTGTCAATTTAAATTCTTGCATGTTGTCTCCAAAATGCTTTCATTAACCCATGCCTCTGTTATACATACCAAATTTAGCTTCCCAGACAACATATATGCATGCAGTTCCCAAATTTTGTTCCTAACACTTCTGGCATTGACATAAAAACATGACAAACTATTCTTTCCCTTGTTTGCAAGACTTCTCTCGTTATCAGCTACATCCCCCGTGACCTGCCTAGTTTCCCTGTTTCCTATTGAGGGTGTCCTCATACCTATTGATGAGCAATTCCACTCCTCTCTTGCTCAGATGTAACCCATTTAATGCAAGCATTTCAGTCCTCCCCCAGAAATCCCCCCACAAATCCAAGAACCTCACCCCAAGCTCCTTGCAAATGTTGGCCACCCTGGTATTCATCCCAATGGCCCTCGAGTACCACTCTACACTTGCATTTACCATAGGGAGGATGGATGTTACCACTCCTCTCTTCCTACTTCCTGCTAACCTAGCTATCAAAGGCCTATACTCTTTTATTGTTTCCTCTGTTCTAGCTCTTTCTACATCATTTACACCAACCTGCACAATTACTATGGTACTCTCTCCACTACGCTTCATTACTCCTTCTAACCTATCCCAACATCCTTTACCTGGGTCCCTGGGAAGCAATCACGAGTCCGTTTGCAGGGGTTCCTACTACAAAATGTGCGATCCATAGACTTCACTCTCGAGTCCCCTATAACTAAAACCTCCCCTCTCTATCTTCAGCTACCTCGTGATTCCTACCTTCCTCCTCGCAGTTCTCTCGCAGCATTACTCTCTCTCTCTCTCTCTCTCTCTCTCTCTCTCTCTCTCTCTCTCTCTCTCTCTCTCTCTCTCTCTCTCTCTCTCTCTCTCTCTCTCTCTCTCTCTCTCTCTCTCTCTCTCTCTCTCTCTCTCTCTCTCTCTCTCTCTCTCTCCTCTCTCTCTCTCTCTCTCTCTCTCTCTCTCTCTCTCTCTCTCTCTCTCTTTTGCAGTACCTCAAACCTATTATTAATTTTAATGCCTTTGTCAATTTTCCTTAAAGCTTAAAGCTTCCTTAAAGTCTGGTACTCTGGCGTCTAGCTACTTTCCACACTCTACTGTCCTGAACCAAGCTATCTCCACCCCTATCACTTCTAGACTCCTGCACCTGGTTTGCCTGGCTGGCATTTCCTATGATGGGCCCTGCCACCAAACATTTCATGCGCTCCACCTCCATTGCCAACATTTCTACTTTCCTGCTCAAGTTCCCAATGACTCCCATACACTCACACTTCCCACAGTCACCTTGCATTTTTTCTTTAAAAAAAAAAAAATGTTATTATTAACTAACTCTGTTATAACAAACTGTTATTACTAACTAACTTAAACACCAAAAAGACTCTACATCATCAGACTAAATAGAATATGTTAAGAAAGAATTAGTATTCTCTAATTTAACTTATAATATCTACACACAGGAAAGAAGGCAACAAGCTATCTACAAAATAAAAAAACAAAGGCTTATCTTACGAACGAAACTACACCGTGAACGCCACAATTTCAAGGTTATTTATTGTGTACAATATTTACCATAAGACGAAGTGAGGTATAAGAAAAAATACTATTCCCTTACTTAACATATAATACCTACGCACAGATTAAAAGCCACAAGCTATCTACAACATAAACACAAAAACTTATCTTAATCACTTGTGGTCCAATCTTCTTTTTCCCCTCGGTGTCCTCAACCAGTCCTCCCCAGGCCTCGGAGCCGCGCGAACACGTCCGTTTGGAACAAAGCAGAACCGTGAGTGGACTACCTACCTACCTATTCCATTGATGAGTCTAGTTGCTTTGCGCTGGACTCTTTCTAACATATCTATATCTTTTTCTAGGTAGGGCTCCATGCTTGTACATAATATTCCAGGTTGGGTCACACATATGCTAAATACAGTTTTTTTTTCATGACTTCCTTGCTCTTATATATCACACTTCTATTAATGAGTCCCAGCATTCTGAGCACCCTGTTCATAGCTGAGATACATTGTTTTTTCTGCTTTAAGGTCTTTTGAAACCAACACACCTAAGTCCCTTTCCTCTTCAATAACATCCAGTTCCCTCCATCCCATTGTATATCTGAAAGTCTCACCCTCAGACCCCAGATGCATAACCTTACACTTATCATAGTTGAAAGACATCTGCCATTGATCAGCCCACTTTTTTAGGTCTCCAAGTCTAGTTGAATATTTATAGATTGATCACTACTGCTTGCCACTCCTACCAGCTTGATGTCATCAGCAAATTTGAACACTCTATTCCTCAGCCCTATCTCAATGTTATTCACAAAGATGATACAGAGAAGTGGCCCTAGAACAGAGCCCTGTGGTACTCCACTCAGAACATCTTTCAAATCAGATTTTCATCCATTTAACTGGACGGAACGTGAAAGTGTTCTGTCCCTTGCCTCTTCCGCTCGGTCACTAGACTCGCGCCGGCAACGGGCCTCCAGGCTTGATATTATAACAACGCAACGCACAACCAGACGCTCTGACACACACCAGTTCGCTCTCGATTCCTCACGCCACCTCACTGCCCGCCGGCCGGCCGGGGTCGGGCGGGGTCAGCCCTCTGCCGGCTGGGCGTGAAACGCCCGAGCTCCTCACTCGGCCGCTAGGTGGGCTGGGCTTGGGACACCACACCTCACCCCCGTAAGCGCATCTGCATCTCCTTAATCAGACGCTTGAGCGTCCGCGTGGCCCTGTCCGATCGCCGAGGCCGTGGGATGCCCGTTCCCACCAATACCGCGGCACCACGCGCGATCCCGCCGACGGCACTCGCGTTGGCGGCTATCGTCGCTCCATCGCTCTCCGCATCAAATGCACGGCCACTAGCGTCAGCGCCGTCGACCGAGCGGCTTCAGCCGCCAGCACCGCTGCTTGCGGCACGTCTGTCGCCACCTGCTGCGCTGCTGCTGCGGTCGCCGACACCACGGGAAGCCTCCGAGGTCCCGTCCTCCGTGTCTTCCGCGCCCACCCGCTGGCCGCGCTCGCCATCCGTGGTGGTGGCATTGTCGCTGCACTCGCCGTCGTCTGTGGTCACCACTCGCCGTCCCCCACCGCCCTCCGTGGCATGGGCGCTGGGCGCACGCTCGCCGGCGTCCGCGCAGTCGCCACCGCTACGGACGATCTGCGGTGCTGCGATCGCGGGCTCGCGAGCTGCAGCAGCCACACGTGCCCAGTCTGGTGGCGCACCATGTCCGCGCTCCGGTCGCTGTTCTCCGTTGCCGCCACGATCCGTGGCGGGTTCGTCGCCTCGCTGCTCCGCCGCCAGCAGTTGGTCAACGTGGCAAGACCAGATAGCGTGCCCCACGTCCACTTCGTAGGACACGGCACCGGGGAGCGCGACAACTGTCCCGCGCACCCACTTACTCGCGCCGGTGTAGTACAACGCCCACACGGCGGCTCCTAGCCGAAATTCTCTCAACCTGTCGCCTGCTGATTCCTGCAGCCGCTGGCCGGCCTCTTGCAGGGCTGTATCCGCACTCGGCACCAGCAGGTTCAGCCGTGTGCGGATATTCCGATGGTACAGCATTTCTGCTGGCGTACGCCCTGTGACCGCGTGCGGAGTCGCCCTGCAGGCCATCAGTGCGCGGGCCAACGCGAGGTCCACTCCGCCGCCCGCAGCCACGGTCGTCCTCATGGCGTTCTGCAACGTGCCGACCGCCCGCTCCGCCAACCTGTTTGATGAGGCGTGGTACGGAGCGACGCGAACGTGACGGATGCCATTGGCTCGCATGAAGGTGGCGAACTCATGGCTGGCGAACTGAGGGCCGTTGTCAGTCACCAACTACAGTGGAAGTCCCAGCCGAGCGAACATGTCCCTCACTACGGCCACTGTCCGGCTGGCCGTCATTGCCTTCATCGGCACCGCCTCCAGCCACTTGGAACAAGCTGTTCACAACGACGAGGAAGCTACAGCCCAACATCGGGCCCATGAAGTCGGCATGGATGCGCTGCCACGGTCCGCTGGCGGGCTCCCGGGCATGCTTCAAAGACACCTTGGTGGGGATCCTGTCCAACTCCTCCCCGAACACACTCTGGTGTCGTTCCATCACCTGTTGCAACTCCTCCCCGAACACACTCTGGTGTCTGGTGTCGTTCCATCACCTGTTGCAGCGTCAGCCCGGGCATCACTGGGCAAACCGCTGATGCACCAAGCTCCGCCCTCTTCAGCACCTTGAGCCACTCCCGCCCCAGCAGAGGGCGGTGTGGACCGATGTCGGACACCACCAGACGCAGGCGCACCGACTGGCCACCTGTCTCCACCAGCACCTCCCCTCGCTCCGCAGGCAGATGGTCTGGCCTGTGAAGGAGGTCAACCGCAGCCAACAGGGTCGCAGCTTGGGGGCAGGGAGGGCTGTGCAGTTGCTGACAATGCTGACTGAAGACCCAGTGTCCACTAGCATGGTCAGATGCTGCCTGTTGACCCGGACCTTGGCATACTCCGCCCTTTCGGGCAGGATGGCATTCACTTGCCAATCGCCAGCTTCTGTCTCCTCCCCACTGTTCTGCTGCACTAGCTTCACCTTGTACCCCACACTAGCACCCCAAATCCCTCCGGGTCCCCAAAAAGTCGCACATGGGCCACTGAATATGACACTGGGAGCCCCCAGTGGCACGAAGGTCATGAAAATCACATTGGGAGTCACACAAATCGTTCTGGGTTCCAAAATGACGCTGGGAGCTCCACAAAGCGGGACCGGGCCCCTACAAATGCCGCTGGGACCCCCAAAAAGTCGAACTGGGCCTGTGAAGATCACGCTGGGCCTCCAAAGTTCGGGCCGGGGCCCCTGGATATCACATTGGGGGCCCAAGAAGTCTCGCCGAGGCCCCAAAAAGACGGGCTGGGCCCCTGAAAATAAGGCTGGGGCGCAACAGGTCAGGCCGGGACCCCTGAGCCCATGAAAATCACGCTGAGAGCTTCAAAAGTTCACACCTGGGCCCTTGAAGATCACGCTGGGGCCCGAGAAATTCGTGCCGGGTCCTGGAAAATCACGATGGGAACCCAAAAAGACGTGCTGGGGCCATGAAAACCACAAAGGGGTCCGGAATATCAGGACGGGCTCTTGAAAATTGCGCTGGGTTCCCGAAAATTGGACCGGGGCTCCTCAGACTCACACTGGGGGCCTCAAAAGTTCGCGCCTGGACTCCTGAAAATCAAGCTTGGGGCCAAAATAGTCGTGCCGGGTTCTTGAAAATCACGACGGGGGCCCAAAAGGTTGGGCTGGGGCTCCATAAAATCACCCTGAATTTGGGGGTAACAAAGGTCGCGCCCGGGTCCCTGGAAATCACGCTGAAGGCTCGACAGGTATCACCGAGGTCCCAAGAATCTCATCAGGACCACCCAAGAAAAATGAAGCCGGGGAAACTATAAAAAAATCATTCTGGAGAAGAAAAATCACTCTGGAGTTCCAATAATCACACCAAAAGCCTCCAAAACATGTTGGGTCGCCAAAAGACGTGTTGAGACCGTTAAAACTCGTGATGGGAACCCAACAAATGACGACGGGGCTCACAAAATCGCAATGAGACCCAAAAAAGTTGTGTCGCTGCCCATGAAAATCACACTGAAGGCACAAGAGGTCGCGCCATAGCCCAAAAAGTCGCCGCTGGCTTCCAGAAAATCAATTCCTACCAGGAATGCCACTCTCCGAATGCAAAAATTGCGTCAACGACCCAAACAATGTGTGGGGCTCCGAAAAAGAAACATGCTGGGGCACCGAAAAAAAATGCACCGGGCGCCCATAGAATTGTACCGGGGCACAAAAATATCGCGCCGTGGGCTCACAAAAATATAACTCTATCCACCAAAAATCACAAAGGGACCCATCGAATCGCCCAGAGCACCGGAAAATTCAGAACAGGTCCCGAAAGAAAATGTTCCGAAGGGCCTTTCTACTCTGAAGGGTACCGTGCCGCGAGTGCTGCATAAATGCCGACTACGACACACTATTCGTGTTCAACCTAGGTAGGTATGGGATTATCCAAAATTTATAATGGGTGGTGACGGTATTCTCGCGGTTCTTCTAAGTAGTCTTTAGTATTGATGGTGACCGTTGCCTTTGATAAATTGAAGTAGTACAAGCAATCCTTGTCCAAGTTTTCCCAAATCAATAATCACACTGCTCATTTAGCACTAACCACAATGTGGAGTTTGCTATGATGGTTGTATGTTCTTTCCTTTCCTACTAATTATAATTCGTTTTAATCGACGGAAATTCGAAGTAACATATATAAATACCATAAAATTAGCAATGAAATTTGGCACAATGCGAAGCGAAAGGGAAATAAGTCGTTTCGGCACTGAGTGGATTCTCCATATTCGCAAGTAGTTTTTCGATTAACCATTTCTTGATTATTTTGTCCACGGATAGTCTAGGCCCATGGAAAGCTGAAAAAAGAAAATAATATTTATGAAATTAACTTCGAGATGGCAAAATAAAGTGGCCCAAATCGGAAGAGAAATTGGTATTTGGGGTACCCTAGATTGATCGACCCAGTCCCTCCCCCCCCAACTGATCTTGCGATCCTACACCCCTGAATGTGAATATCACAATTTTCGTTGACTGTGTAACCAGAAGGGGAATTGTTGAAGCATGACGGACAAGGATTATTAGTTTCACGTCTCTAAGGGCGGATTCAATTTGTTGCGACAATCCATGGATTGTAATAATCATGGCTAACGATATAATTAAATATAATTATGTCAGTTCGGAAAAATACAAACGGGTGGCCACACGGATGATTGCTTTCATTCACAAATTCGGCTGAAACTGATCACTGCGGGTGAACAGGATTGCTTAGAAGTCAGAATACCAAACAATGGCAGCTTTCCATTGTTTTGGCCGAACTATAATCCTTTTTGCAAAACAAAGCACATGTATACATGCCCGCCTACATTGTTACACAGCGTCGCTAATTGAGTGCACAACTTAAAGGTATGACCAGATGTGTCAGCTGCCGATGTCTGGATGTCAGAGGTTACCTCAGTGACTCATTTTGCGGGAATTGATTGCAATTGCATTGTCGTTGGCTTTGGTAATGTTAGCAGAGATACCAGCCCGGGAATGTCAGCACATGATAAAATGCAAAGGATTAATAACGAAGAGAATCCACATGCATGTACAGGAGACACCTAAGCTATAAAATAATGTCCCTTAATCATTTCTGGATATGGTTCCAATGTACCCTGGTGTTACCATGCTTCTTACTTTCTTCTTCAAGTTCATTGGACTAGCTCAACTTCTTATTAGGATGGCTCAAAAGAAAGGTGTGATATTTGAATGATTCAAAAAGCATACAGAGCGCCGCACTTGTCGCATTTCCTTGGATCTGCCCGACTTCTCAATCGATTTTTCACTACGTAAAAAGGAAAGTCTGTCTGAGGAGCGATGTGTCGTATCGTCCAAACGTTCATGGACCGTCTCTCAAATTACGATTTCGCCCTGAGCGTGGCGGCTGATTTTAAATTACGCACGACTGACGCTATGCAACATATTAGTGCAACAACCTTGACGCGCCGCTGTCCGGTGCGGAAATACGGCGTGTCGTCCTCCTGACCCGATGTCAGCTCCCCTGGCTGATGTGACGACACACAGGTATTGGCGGCGACATAATACTAAGCAACTGGTGAAACGCATATATCTAACGACAGTCTGCGATATGAAGACTGGGACTTCATTAATACTGCAAGTAGGGCAATGTATGCAATCATTAGCGAAAGCGAGGGCATACTGAGCGGTATGAATAGAGGCTCTTCTTCACCGTTCACCAGTTGCCATCTATGCTGTATTTTCAGGTGATTCTTGGCGAGTATAACGTCACGGTTGAGGAGGGCTCGGAGCAGAGGCGGGGCGTGGCGGAAATCGTCTCATTTTCTGGCCGGCTCGACCTTCCGGCCGCCAGCCCACTCTTCGACCAAGCCAATGACATCGCTATGATCAGGATCGATCAGCCTGCCATCTACACGAAATACGTGAAGCCTATAACTCTGCCGGACGCCGCCGACGATTTTTCGGGTAACGTTCGAGCGATCGTTAGCCGGATGCATAGTCATACTTCGTCAGGGCCCAGTGAATGGCGCATCCATAGCCGGATCTAGCCTACAGGTTGGGGAGATTTCGGCATCGGTCCAACCATACCCCCTAGGATCTGTATGTGTATGTATATGTATCTCTTACTGTATGTATATGTACCGAGGATTTTGGTCAGGGTGGGGAAAACTGACTTCGGGGGTGCCCATCCTTTACGAGGCCTTATTTTTCAAGTCACCGGATTCCGACCACTATTTTTCCTGACGGGCTCATTTACTAAACTTGAAATAATTAATGATAAAATAACTTCCCAGCCTACAACCATCGTTTCTAAGTCACTCGAATTCAACACGATCTCCTTGTTAAAGGTTTTTTTCTGGTATCTCCTGATAAGCAGCTCGCATTGCTAAACTTACACTTGTACAATAGCGTAGCTAGAAGTTGCGTTGGAGGGGGGGGGGGGAGCAAACGGAATTGGAGGATGCCCACCTCCCTCATTATAAAATCCCCGGATTTCGATCACTATTTTTTTCAAAGGGCCCCATTAAATATTTTTTAACGATATATATAGTGACCAACTTAATTGTCATGTGGGAGGGGCCCAATACAACAACACCGTTTCTGAGTCATGGGATTTCAACCCTAACTCTCCACCATGTTCGAAGTTATCTCTTTTGGCATCTCCTGTTAAGTCACCTCATACTGCTGAAATTGTACCTGTACAAACCACTTAAAAATGTAAAATTTCCCAATTCCAGGCATTCCAGTTCATAACGCCAAATCGCCTCCACGTTAACTTCCGTGCACGTGTACATCCAACTTGCGCATTCTGCGCATTCGTCACACTTCGTGCGATTCTAAGGTTTCTGCTAGACCTCCAACTTTTTGCTAATTGCTGCCACATGATAGTCTTGTGTCATATTTGACGTGTGGAAAGCTTCGTATGGGGGTTCGCTGGGAAAATTCGATTAACTCAATTCGATGGTCAGTTTTCTTCTTCCCACATTTTCTTGTGATTAAGAAATCCGGATACCAGCTGAGCTTTGATGCACCTCATCTCTTTGGATAAATATGCTGTCAGATTGGCTACCGAACAGAGGCCCTGGCTCGATGTTCTTTTTTGAGCCCGTTGCGTTTTTCGTCGTCTGTTGGAGTTTAGGCTTGGGGTGTAGGATCGCAAAATCAGTTCGGGTGCGAGCTCAGCCCTGAGTTGATCAATATAGGGTGCGCCAAAATACCAATTTCTCCCTGGATTTGGGCCACTTTATTTTGCTATCTTGAAAAAAATAACATCAATTTCCTGAGCATAATTTCCCTTTTTCCAGTTTTCCCTTCCGGGGGCAAACAAAAATTAGGAAATTGTTAATCGAAAAAAAACTAATTCCGAGTATGGATTATCAGCAGTCCCGACCCAACCTTTTGGGCCTCAACGTGATTTTCAGGTCTTCTTGTAGCCCCAGCGTCATTTTAAGGGACCCCGGCGAGACTTCTTGGGCCCCAAGCGTGATTTTCACGACCCCAGTTGCAAACTATTGAGTCCTCCAGCGTGATTTCCAGGGGCCCGGTCCGACTTTTGGGGGGCCCCAGCGTGATTGTCAGGGATCTCGGAACGATTTTTGGACCACAAAGTTATTATCAAGGGCCTTTGTGCAATGTTAGGGGCACCGATGTCTTGTCTGCAGGCCCCGTTGCGATTTTTTGGGACCACAGCAGAATGTTTTCAGGGCCTCGGTTCAATTTTTCCCAACACCGGCGCGATTTCTGGGGCCCCACAACGTCCCAGCGGGGAGGGGGGCAACCTCCCTCACTGCCTCCATTCGGTACGCCACTGCACATGTACTAATAACTTACAAGTTTCAAATTGCACGCATCGCAGTCAATAACGGCCCGTCATCACCACGTGTACACGCGCCTTGCACAATAGTCACATTTGCCGTATTTCGTGCGTTTCTGCGGTTTCTGCTAGGCCCTTTACGTTTTGATAATTGCTGCCATATGATGGTCTCGTGCGATACTTGACGTCATATAATGCTTGGTATCCTGGTTCGGTAGGAAAATTCGATGAATTCAAGTTGAAATTATTTTTCTTCCTCCCACATATTTTGGCGGAAAAGGACTCCAAATAACTCTTCGAACACTGATGCATGCACCTCATCCCTTTGCTTAAATATGCTTACAGATTGTCTACTGAACCGAGACGCGCGCTGGCTTCGTGCTCTTCTTGAGGCCTGTTGCATATTTCTTCGTATATAGATGTGATTTAGGCCCCAAACGCAATTTTTATATTCACCCAGCGCGTTTCTTAAGACCCGACGTGCTCTTTTGCTTCCAATTTATTTGTGGACTCACGGTGTTTTTAGGAACTGGCACGTTTTCCAATGCCTCCATGTGTTTATTTTATGACCAAGTCACTTTTTACGGGCCTCGGCCCATTTTTTAGGTCCTCATGCCGTCTTCGTGGTCACGGTATGTTGAGGGTCCAAGCGTGTTTTGAGGTTCTCCGGTGTATATTTGAAGGATCCCACAGTGGCTGTGCAGGGCAACGGCGCATATTGTAAAGCCTTGTCGCTTTTGTCCCCGAAACCCTGTGAGTTTTGAAGGGTTCTGGTAGGTTTTCGGATTCCGGTGGTTTTGAGTGCACTGCTGGATTTGTTTAGAGCCACAGACTGGAATATTGGTGGCACTCGATGTAGTTTTGGGGATTCCGGTGCGATTTCTGGGGCCACAATGGTATATTTAGAGGATCCGGTGTGATTTGTCGGGGTTCAGGCACGAATTGTCGGGCCCATGCACGAGATTTCGGGGCCCTGAAGCGAGTTGTTGGCGCCATGACGCGAGTTGTCTGCGTTCCGACGCGAGTTTATTTTCGGGGATCCGGAACATTTGTTTCGGGACCTTACGCGAGTTTGGAGACTTTCTGGCGCGATGTTTGGGGCTACAGAGCGAATGTCTAGGACTAGATTGATTTTTCGGTGTCCCTACCTAGCTTTCGGAGGTCGGGATGAATATTTCGATTCCTCTGCGATTTTTGGTTCACCTATTGTATTTATTCAGGCCTCGGTGCATTTTTTACTCCCTACGGGAATTTTTCTGTCCCCAGTGCGATTTTGGGGACTGCGATGATTTTTTTTTGAGCCCATGTGCAATTTTTTTTTCGGGCCCAGACGAAGCCTCGCGTCGAAGCCCCGAGGCTTCGACCCGAGTTGTCGGGGCCCCAATGCAAACTTTTTGAGCTCGACGCCATTTTTTTCGGGACGTCTTCTGAATTTTTCTGAGCCCGGGTCGCCTTTCGAAGTATCCGCACGAATTGTGGCCCACGGTGCGATGTTTTGTGAACCCAGCACAATCCTTTCTGAGGCCCGCACGTTTTTTTGGTTGGGTGGGGGGGGGGGATGCGCTATTCTGCGGGCTTCTGGTGCGATATTTAGGACTGCAGAACGATCGTGCAGTCCTGATTTATTTTTCGGTATCCCTTATTTTTTTTCGGGGTAGCGGTTTGATTTTATTTGGGTTCCAGTTTTAATTTGGAGCACTATCTTAAGTTGTTGGGGTCCCTGCTCAATATTCTTGGCCCCGGATTAATTTGTTTGGGCCTCGTTGGAGTTTTGTGGATCCCACTGTATTTATTTAAGAACTCGATGTAATTTTTGAACCTCCGACAGCAATGTGGGAGTCCCAAGGAGATCATGGTGCTCCGTTACGATTTTTTTCGGATCCCTGCGCAATTTGTCGGGCCATAGCGTGTGTCTGCAGGGTCTTGATGCCAGTTGTCGATGCCCCGATGCGATATTTATGGGCTCGACGCGATTTTTTTCCAGACAGCTGAATTTTCTGAGTTATGAATTCCCTTCCGGTGCGACTTGTAGGGTCCGACGCGATTTTCGGAGACCCGGCGTAATTCTTTCCCGGTTCTCTCAAGTTTTTTTTCTGGGCTCCACACGACTTTGCGGGCCTCTGGTGCGATATTGGGCCTCCAGAGCGATTGCTCGTGCCCGAATTTATTTGTGAAAGTCCCTGCTGAATTTGTCGACTGCCCGGTGTGATTTTCTTTGGATCCCGGTTCGATTTATGGACACCAGAGTGATTTTCCGAGGCCACTGCGTAATTTTTTTTAGCCCGAGCAACATGGCAACGACGAAGCATATATACCTATAATATTTCGCAAGTAATTGCGTGATGCCCGTGATAGGCTGTGTCCTTAACACATACAAACACCACAATTGACACTGCTCTACAACGCTTCCCAAGCAGTAGAAGCGTCTTGTCTTGTTGTAATTGCTGCTTACAATTAGCATTCTCAACACGATTGCCTATGTGTCATATTCAACCACTAGAAACATGCAACTACACTAATTTCAAGAATGTCCCTTATGTTACATCGGGCTCCTGCAGTAGGAGCGAGGCAGGTTGGTTGTGGTTTGACGGAGTGTTCTGGATTTGTAAGTAATTTGTTCTATTTCATTTCGGAAAACTCTTCACACTCAGCATTTTGATGAAGTCAAGTTGTCGTATCTGTCAAGTCCTATTTTTGCAAGTTATGCAGTGGGACTCCTAGTGATCCACAATTTTATTAATTTTTAGGAGGAACTTCGTCAATCCCGACCAAATTCTTCCTTTTTATGAATATCTTGTCGCAGTCGCACTTAGAGGTTTTTAAGTATGCCCTGGTATGTTCCATCAAACTGTTACCTTGAGGTCATTTTACAGTCCCATTTAAGGGGGTTAAAATATAGTTTGGCCCGCTTCAGGCCGTTTGAGGTGGGCGTGGCCCCCGTGCCTCTAAGTCCTCGAGTGGGTCATCCAGAATTGAATTGAAGTAGTTGGTGGCGGGGAAGGGAAAGCAGAATTTCACTTGAGATTATGCAATCCCCGAAGTTGGATAGCTACAGACGGCTGTCTCATTGAAGATACTATTTTTCGAACATTTGTGTATATTTCAAGAGATTTGTTGGCTTATGCCAAATTTACAAGCACACCGGCAGCTTTAGGAGACGAATGGATGAAGCATGGCCTGCCAGTGGATCGAGGAGTGAAAGCTGCTGCAGTTGTGGCCTTTTAATGCATGCAGCCTAGTCGGTGCATTACAAAATCGATTCCCAGATCAGCATGCTAATGCCAATAATAGTCCTACCTTTTGGCTAAATGATTCAATGCATATCTGTAGCGAAAGATAATCGCATATTATCCGGATCGTAGCCATCATGCGGCCGGAGACTTACACTGCACCTGTAGTTTGCTTCGGATAACTATCTAACAGGTAAAAGATAAATGCTAAAGGTTGTTTTCACCGATTTCATTATATAATGTAAGCCGACGGTAAGTGGTACTATGATTACTTCATATGCAATTTTGCATTGTTTGTGCAACACCTGCAATTACTGTATTATCTAATGTTTCCAATTCAATCTCAAGGTTCAGAATATCTAAGCAAGAAGCGCCACCAATTCGTGAATGAAAATGACCACTGTTTGTTCTCGTGTACCTCTATGGTACACATATGTGACTATGACAATTCTACTGGTAACCCACCCACCTCAGTTTAAAGGGCATTAAAGAACATGCATGTGGTTCCTTGGCGGTGCGGAGAGTAATGTGCACCTACTGCCAACAGCAATATCTCTTGGACCAGCTCTGGCTCACCTGGTTCCGTATTACGTAGTACTTGTAGTGTTACTCACCTGGTTCCGTAGGTCATATTCCTTTGTTAACAACACCAACTACTTGGATGACATTTTTGGAGCACGAACGTGCTTGCACAACGAGCAGTTAGTGCGCAAGTGCCGTACAAATAATATCCATTCTGCGGCATCAAAAGTAATCTGATGGACTAGGAGGGACGCCAATGTATTCATTGCATTTCTATTTGGTAGAACGTTATCACTCTATGATAATTTTAGATCATTGGAAGTAATTTCTCCCATTGTAATGTGGAACTTGAACCAACCCACGATGAGTTCGTTGAAAATGTATTGATTTCTGGGACACGAAATTTATGTAAGGGGCATTTTTCGTCCAATAGTATCACGTTGTGGATATAATGTGCAAATTCAGTGCTTCAGTATACTTACATATGATCATGAACAAGCTTAGGTATCTTTCAGGTGATGAGCTTCGCATATTCTGAGGGTAAAACAAAGCCTTGAGCTCGTGTCAAAGGGAACCACCACCAAAAATGTTTGAGGATCGATAGCTGACACACATGAATAGATTATTGAAATGAAATTTGCTATGTGGGAATATTTCGTTTTTTTTTAAAAACAGGACAGTGACCTGAGGCCACAGCCAATTTTGGTCCATTTGCATCAATGTTCCTATTGTTGTAATATCATGCTAATATAATATCATTTTTACCCTGGCATGCATGCAGGAGCATCAGGAAAAGTGTTTAATCGAATTTGTTTGACCCCCGTCAAGTGGCCTGAGGTCGGGCCACAATAAAATGCGCAACGTGGGCTAAGGCACTGCTGTTTTATGGTTTATTTTGATTTCATGGCATAAGTAGCGTCAAAGTTGCATTGCACGACCTAAACTACTCTAATATACCGATATAAAATGTAGTTGAAAAATACATTTTATAAACAAAACAAGAAAAAACAATTAAAAAAACTGTCATTAACCGACACTTTGGTTTTCAATATTAGTAATAAACAAACAAAAATCGGGCCCGATTCGTCGAGTGCTTTCCGATAGTACCTCACACGTCTGGGTGCAATGCTTATTTTGGAATATAGGCGGAGTCTTTTATGACCCCGCATCCCCGGAGATGGGATGTGAGGATCTGATCGGAGGGTTAAGGATCAGAAACGCTCTCAATTTTATAGTATATTTAATTTCTCGTCTTCTGGCCTTTGCTAACATAATATATTCCTTGAGGAACTTCCCTCTAGACCGTTGGTCTTTGCTAAATAGAAGTTAGCAAATACGAGAATGTTATGCATATAACACAACACCCATGCAATTAAATCTGAAATGTTGCTACTGAAATTAGGAGTGAAATGTAGTTTAATTTCGAGGAAAAGGTACGATTAAAATAATTGTATTTGCGATCGGAAAACCTGAATGACAATATTTCCCTGTCCTAAAATGGAATGCATATGAAATCATTGCGTTATGTTCTTTTGTGGAAAAAACTTAACCTGCACTCAAACCTATCAATCGACGTGGTATTTGTTTTAGAGGAGGCATGGGGGACAAACATTCAGCAAGCAAACGTATTTGCCCTTGCTTGGTGCCATTTTTCATTTCGAGAACCATGACATGATTGCCCACAATGATGTCGTGGGTATGGTGTCCGCACATAATCTATTCAGATGAGTGATGAGGATACTGACAACTGGAACAAAAGCCTAGTGAATACATCTGACTGTAGAGAGTAGATTATTTCTGCACAAAACGAGAAGCAAGGCTTTCAAGAGAACCTGCATAGCCATTCGCATGAGAGGATAGATAGATATTACATTTCTCTTCATTCAGCTGCCATGCGACGAGAATTTGAGTGATGTAAGAGACTCTCCATTACACCACTGGACCGAAGGGTATTGGAAATTTGTGATGACGTTTGGAAGTACACCATCCACCAAGTCCAGACAACGTTGTGCTATTCACCATGCTTGAATGAGATGCCTTTTTTGCGAGACGCTTGTTAGGATGGAAAATGGCTTCCATGTGGTACAGTATTGCTAAAGTAAATTCTTATCACGCAGATGATACTCGAGAGCGTTGTCTTCTCTCATTGTCTGCTATGAGTCTACAATATAGTAGCACATTCGTTTTGGAAAACGATAACCTCTCGTACCATGTACCCTGAAAAAGCACATAATATGTTCCTCCCGTTTTATTTGAACTGATTTCCATGGTATTTTTCCTTTTAATCGGAATGTTTCCGGGATGCAGCTGGAGAGGGAGTTTGATCCTGCGTTAAAGAACCTATTGCTTACACCCTGCGGCTCTCTCTCTGATTGCGAAATTTGGCCTCAAAAACAGAATTTGCGCCGTTAAGTGTAACGTTTCGCTCAGTAGCCGCTTCCTTGATCATGTCAGGCTAGTTGCCAGCTGACTCTCTCAGTCGGAGGCTAGGCACGGCCGCGTGTAGCCAGTCAAACCGCTTCTTCCCAGGGCAGGGGATACGGATGTGCCATCTCGCTTCCCAGGGCAGGGGATACGGATGTGCCGTCTCGCTTCCCAGGGCAGGGGATACGGATGTGCCATCTCGCTTCCCAGGGCAGGGGATACGGATGTGCCATCTCGCTTCCCAGGGCAGGGGATACGGATGTGCCATCTCGCTTCCCAGGGCAGGGGATACGGATGTGCCATCTCGCTTCCCAGGGCAGGGGATACGGATGTGCCATCGCGCTTCCCAGGGCAGGGGATACGGATGTGCCATCTCGCTTCAAACTGAGCTATCGGGTGGTAAGTTATTCTGGCGGGCGGTCTGTGTCGGTGTCTGTGTCGCTGTCTGTGTCGGTGTCTGTCAGCCGGATTTACACTGGTCTGACCGGTTAGATTACTACTTGGCTCACCTGAGGAAAGACAATCATAGATTGAATACTACACATCTCAGCTACACACTGTAATCAGTAAAATAAGTTGGTCGAAGGAGTGCAGGCTCACCTTCTATCCCTTAGCAGAACCAGGAGGGCATGGAAGACGGATCGAGTGTGTTGGCGATCGTCCGCCGCAGCAGCTAACTTGTGGGGACGTGCGCCGTAGGAATGACCGCCGTTGCAGCCGGATGGGGCGCTTCTGGCGCGACCGCCACTGGTCCCGTCTACCCCGGCGTCTTGCAGAAGATCAACATGAGTATACTGAGTGACGCTACCTGCCAAGAAGACCTCATCTTCTTCGACTTTGTTCCGCGCACCATGAGTTGCGCTCAGCCGCCAAAAGGCGCCAGCCTGTGCTGGGGCGACTCTGGCGGCGCGCTGACGCACTACAAGTTCGACAACATCCCGCTGCTGGCTGCCGTCGCCTCCTGGGGAGTCGACTGTACGATGTCGCAGCTGCCCACCGTGTTCGCCGACGTGACGGTGTACGTGGAGTGGATTAACCACTTGATCGGATCCCAGCCGACCGTCATAACATAGCCCGCCGAGATGGAGCAATACAGGTGCTGCAGAGTAAGGTGGTGAGCACACTGAAAGAATGAACACTATCATTTACGATATTGCTAACGAGAATCGACTATAGGCGAATCGAGTGAAGATTGTGAGGCAGGTTTAACTACAATTTGAAGCGTGGGTGTTGGTATGACTTAGGTCAATCTTCAAAAGATTTTCAGTGCATCCCTATTCCCTATTCTAATATTTTCCGTGTTCAGAATGGTGCATGTCGATCGGCCACAGTTCTGGTCGCAGGATGCTGACTGGGAAACTGCTGGTATGCCCTTATCTTGGCAGCAGGGCATCTGAGCCTGTTATCGCCTGACACCAATTCAAGTACCGGCCTCATCGCTCGATGTCAGAAGATTGTGATATTTGTGTGTATTTAGCAACTGACAATGACGGCTATAAAAATACGAATTGCAATGCCGGAATAAGGCCATGCCATCTGAATAGAGCAGCTATGTATTTCTAACTATGCATAATTGTATAGCTCGGCAAAATATGGAGATTAAAATTAGCTTTGGTACGCAACGGTGTTGTGTGATGTTACAATTAGTCTTCCCGTTTGGTTGATAAAAACTGGGGAACGATGCGCAGATCTAAATAAACGCTGGTTGACCATGCATTACATGTTTATTTGAAGGTGCGACATCACTTGCATAGCCATGGGTGGTCGAAAACAATTCACCATCCCCTTCGATTACCTAGATGTGTTTATTTTCGTCTTCCAGCGATAGGTCGCATGTGTTGAAATGTGGGCCTTTGCGTCCCCACTGCCTTTGGCCGGCCATGAAAACATTGGATTCGAATTGGGTTGTAGCCGCACTGGTTACACATAACTGATGTGCCCGTATCACAAAGGGTCATTGCCCCTCAGCCATATAACCATTGGGTTATAGCCGAACTGGTCACACGCAACAGATGTGCCCGCATCACACATGGTCGCTCAGCCATATAACGAAGCAAACATAATATAGTCTCCGATATCATTATTGCAAAGACAAAGCGAACACCAATCCCATTTACCACCATGTTCATGCAGTCAGTTAATGCGTCACATTTGGGTGCTGGGGTCACTATTCAAGTTTTATCTCGTATCAGTTTTTCCTCCGCAGGGTCTATCGTCTCTCCACATGTAGATGACAGAGCAACTAAGGAACGTGTAAGTCGTAGAAGGCTTAGCTCACGCTGTCTATCGCCTAGAGTCGAAGGTCATGGGCACGACCGCACACTTTCCACCCAGTTGGACAGGGAAAGGGAAGCTCCATCTCCATTGCGATGCTAGGATTCTTCTCGAAATGTTTAACATATTACTTGTGAATAATCCGTATATGCATAGCACCGCCTGAAAATTTAACCTTGGCAAAGTGGATAACTTCTTTGGCGTACGAAATATGTACAAGCTGTTTAATTCATTGGGCTATAGTAACTCAGGGAGAGTAACAAGTGACATTTTGTTTCAAATTCGGTTTTCAGACTAATCTTCAAATAAGTACAAACTAGTATCTAAAATATATAAATAATGGAAATGTCTCAAAATGCGTTACATGTCGTCCAAAATAGTAGAATCAAATAACGTTTAAAGATACACGCAACGGTGTCCAAAGGGAGAGGGCATTGGGGGCAGTTGCCCCTCCCCTTGAGAGATTGTGGGACCCCAAAAAATCGCGCCGGGCTTCGGAAAAATTGCGCGAGGCTCCTTAAAAATCACGTTGGAGCCCTCAAAAATCGCACCGGGGCCCTAAACATCATATTGGGGGCCCACAAAAGTCCCACAGGGGCCTATGAAAATGACACTGGGAGACACCAAAATCGCACCAAGGCACCTGAAAATCACATTGGAGGCCCCAAAAACGTTCCGGTCGCTAAAAAATACACTCGGGTTAAAAAAAATGGAACCGGGCCCCTAAAAATACCGCTGGGGCACCAAAAAGCACCTTAAGCATCGTATTGTGGCCCAACAAGTCGGGCAAACGTCGGGCAGGGGTGATGTTTGTTCGTACACAGGGCGGCGGTCAGCACCGATACTGTGCTAACGTCGGGGAGGGGAGATGTTTGTTCGTACACAGGGCGGCGGTCAGCAACGATACTGCGCTAACGTCGGGGAGGGGCGATGTTTGTTCGTACACATCCCGCGAGTCGTTGGCCGGATGCACACGTCAGTACGAAAACTCAGCGTGTGTTGGATGGCGGACGCGCCGGCACTTAGCATTCGCGATAGCTGATCAGCACCGGTACCGTGTGTCGACACCGTGACGTTGCCGTTATCAGACTGGTCAGTGTGGGTGTGCGGTCGACACCGTGACGTTGCCGTTATCAGACTGGTCAGTGAAGTCGTGCGCCCACGGCTGGCCGCCACCTCGGCCATTCGCCCACCACCGGCGTTCGGCGAAACCGCCACACGCCCACGTTGGTCGGCCGATCAGGCAAACCATAAGGCACAGTTGGAAGGATGAGGAACACCAGGGTGCGAGCCAGTCCTGTTCTCCGTGCTGGACGGGCGTGATGAGCTGTGACCGCACGATCGGCGAGCTGCATTGGGGTGACGACAGTACGCGCCGGAAGTCGGCAACCTCGGGGCCGGGTCATCTTCGCCGGGTCGCTATCGAAGCGGCGGAGCCACCTGATAAGGCGTGACTGAGCGGTGTGGCCGACAGGTGTGGCCGAGAGGTGTGGCCGAGAGGTGTGGTGAGCGTGCCGCTGCAGTGTGACGCGTCTCACGTCTCGACCGGCCGTGACATACGTGTGCCGGCTGGTACCGATGGCCGACCATGATGCACAGGACGGTGATGAGGGCGATCACACCCGCTACAGTCTGGTGAAGGATGACAAAGGGCTGGAGGTATGGCGCGCCACCATTGGTCGCCCCTCCTCTGTTGGGACGAGGCCGCGGAGTACACAGGTGAGGGGTGACGGTGTTGCCCGCTGTACAGTCTGGTCTGGGTCGGCGGGGTACACAGATGAGGGGTGACGGCGTTTGCCCGTTGTATAGTCTGGTCTGGGTTGGCGGGGTACATAGGGGTGACGGTGTTTGCCCGCTGATCAGTCTGGGCTGGGTCGGCGGGGTATACAGGTGAGGGGTGACGGTGTTTGCCAGCTGAGCAGTCTGGGCTGGGTCGGCGGGGAAAAGGTACAGGTGAGGGGTGACGGTGTTTGCCAGCTGAGCAGTTTGGGCTGGGTCGGCGGGGTATAGGTACAGGTGAGGGGCGACAGTGTTTGCCCGCTGTGCAGGGTAGGCTTTGGCTCTGCATACGGCTGTGCAAATTTCAGCCCGATTCAGCCAAGGATTTTTTAGCTATAGCCCCCGGCATTATTTTTAGGTCAAATAACATTGGTTGGTTTTACGATGGATATCGCATCTATAAAAAGTGGAAAAAGTGGCAAATGATGTATATTTCAGGAGAAAAAGATCAACTGGAACATTCCCGAAATAAAATGTTAATATTTCGTACATTTCACCACGCGACCTCATGACCTCGTGACGTCGTGACCTCTCGTGATCCCTAGCCCATCAAAATTGACAAATTTGACGGCGGAAATAAAAGTAGGCATGATTTTGCTGAACTATAAAAAGCGTTCTTATAAATATCCGATATGGCCGTCCGCTCTTCATGCCTTTTTGCGATTTTGCGTTTTCCGGGTAAGACGGATTTCGTGTAAGCTTTCTTCCATTGGAAAGCTGCATGAGGTAGAACATTGACATACGGACATATGATTGGAAAAAGGTTTGTCTAAGAAAAAAACATCCATACCTATTTAATGTAGATCTTATAGTTTCCCTTAAAACCATTACGAACTTCAAGGTAACTAATTACCGATAGGTCGCCAATGGGTATATTTCCGCGTAGCGATGCATTTGTACTTCGGAACAACTGATATGTATTTAATGACATCAAACATGGAAACAACGCAAGCAGACCTTATTAAATCAGTTTATATTACCTATATACTGAATCTGGCGCGGCCGGTAGGTCACAAACATGAGGATCACTTTTTTGTCAGCGATCAAATGTTAGATAGGTTTATCATTTTGTGCTGAAGAAAACGCATTGCGTCTGTGTAAACTGCTGATGACTATATGTTAAATGCAAATAAATGCCGAGGTGTTTGTCTCGCGTATGTCTTCTCTCCCACCCCATCAGTACTCCGTACGGATCCGTACTTCCCCATCCGTACATGGCTCAATACTCTCCAGCCTGGTGGCGGTTCCGAGGGAGATAAAGGCGCCGGCGCTGATGCCGGCGGACAACAGAAGGGTTGACATGGGGGAGGACATGATAACAGGCTTGGCAGAGCCGGAGCAGTGTACGAATCAGTTTTCGAAAACGCCTGGTGGAACGAGGACGTGGTGAATTTTTCGACGTACATAAACACTACAAGCAATGGTGGTAGTCACTGTGTCGATCCTTATCGTCTTCATATGAAGCGAATAACACAAAATGTTGCTGAAGTATCGGTAAGCCCCATTGAAAACGTGAGCAATTCTCACATTACTAGAGGTGTGGCTTTGTGTGTGACATTTCCAATTTGGAATTTTTCCGACTATTTTTAATATCTCCGATTTCTTAAAGATAGTTTTTTTTTCTTCCACAATCAGTGTTAAATTTCCAACTTAAATTTTTATAAACATCTTTTTTTTTAGATCTCCCGTTTTTATATCTTTTTTCCACAATCAATCCCTGTGATCCTCACACCCGTCTCGGGGGAGGGGGTCGATAAATGCCCCCTCTAATCTCCAAACTAAGCGATGCATGAAAACGAAAGAGGTGTCATCGAACAGCGCTCGACGAGTAGGATCCGAAACCACTCTCAAAATTGTATCACCTCAAAAGTGACGTCACTAGGGGTAGTCTATGTGATCACGACTGACATGTGTTTGGCTTTGGGGAGTTCATTTTGGTGGTGATTTGAAGAAAAATATATTTGCAATCAGAAAAGGAAGGCGAAATGGACCATGTCCATAACATTTGCCCACCCAATCAACAGTTTAGTTTTCGGAAATTTTCAAACTTTTGAGTTTTCCATTTTATATAATTGTTCTTTTCTAATGTGTATGGCGGACCGCAAAACGTTGTTCGAAGTCAACTTGCCCTCACAAAAATTCTTATTTTAGCCGGAATCTTCAATTTTAGCCCTGATGGAAAATATGTGAAACTAGTACGTCATCAAAAACGAACAAATTCAAAAACTCACCTGGAGCGTTTCCTTGCATCCGTAAAGATATGCAAACGCGATAAGTTTCATTCGAATATCATTATCAGCTAAAGTGTGACGACTGGTTGAACCTTTTGGAGGTAGCCTCACTTGACCTTCAATAACTCGTTGACCGTAGATGACCTGACCTCAATAGTTTCATACAACATCCCAAATTGATGTGGGAAAGGTGTGCAAAATTTCGGCGCACTGACACGCGCCGTTTCTAACTATCCTCGGAAAATCTCAGGGTGGTGGGGGAGGGATGGAAAAAGACCCCCGGGATGGGTTAAAAAAATGTATAGATTGAAAACAATATCCTAGACCAAAGCGATGCGTCAGGACGAGTTCTTTCAGATGCCGTCTTTAGATCATCTGTCAGTTGATATTTACTATCTCAAAGCCATTTCCGGAAATCCAAGCTGTTTGCCCCGCTTTTATTAGCAGATTTCATGCCCTACTAGGCATTGCAGCCACCAGAGTTCGCAGAAAATTGCATGAAAACGTCTTATTTCACCCATCGCTAAAAAGTGCAATTTTAAAAAATTTATCGGAATTTCCGACCATATTTTGACGATTCATAAGGTGCCCATGACTTCCAGGACTTCCATCTTCATCCCCAAAATCCGGTTTGGGCGAACTTCGAAATCGACGCCGTTTGCAACGATTTTGGCATCAAGGCAAAATCGACGCCGTTTGATCTACTTTCATTTACCTAACATATGTGCCATAGTGCAGCACAGTGCCCCATGCGGAATGTCCTCATGCGCAGTGTCCCAAGAACATGAATAATTAAGCCACATGAAGGTTGTGAAAATGTTTTCTTTCACAGCCTACGTGTACTGTGACAGCAAAGAATTGCTTGCAATAGGTGATCGACTGTACGTTCATATAAATGATGCTCTGCAGGTGGAAAGAAAGCATAATTGCACTTCTTGCTGTGATGTTAGCATGGTCGAATATGGTAAGACTTTATCGTTGTCATGCTTGATGGCATTCAGTACGTGTTGTGAGTAACCACCAGGTGTTCTGAAGTAAAATATCGCCGTTACACGGAAATAAGCTACGACACTATCGGTGATCATAAAATGTTCAACCCTTGTTAAGTATGCTACAAGAACTGCATTGGAGAGCTACACATTTGTAAGTTGGAAATACAAGTTTTCATCATCTGACGTTCCTTTCGTTATTCTACCCCATCGTTGTTCTATTGTCCACTGCTTAGTGCAGTGCAGCAATGTGCAATAATGTGCAACATGCAGGGAGTTTCCAAAACGTGAACAATGAAACCATAGGAAGCTTGTCAAATGTTCTTGTTTTTCGAGACACGCCAGTGGTACCAGACTAAGTGACCGGACACGACCAGAGTGGGCGTGGTACCAGACTAAGTGACCGGACAGGACCAGAGTGGGCGTGGTACCAGACTAAGTGACCGGACAGGACCATAGTGGGCGTGGTACCAGACTAAGTGACCGGACACGACCAGAGTGGGCGTGGTACCAGACTAAGTGACCGGACAGGACCAGAGTGGGCGTGATACCAGACTAAGTGACCGGACAGGACCAGAGTGGGCGTGGTACCAGACTAAGTGACCGGACACGACCAGAGTGGGCGTGGTCCCAGACTAAGTGACCGGACACGACCAGAGTGGGCGTGGTACCAGACTAAAAAATCACGGATTGTGCTTGAACTATTCCTGATTGCTGCTTTTCACGATTCGCATTGACCGTGTTAAATATAGGAGTAACGACAGCTGAATACTGACCAAGATGGCTCGAGGCCAGCTGCTTGTTCTATAGACAAAATATGCACATATTTATCACTGCTGGTTAAAAAGTTTCAACTGAAAAGCCATTGGTGATAGGGCGTTTCAGTATAAAATTTAGCATGCATGCTTCTGCTTTTAATGCGATGGTACTGCTCATGACATTCCTATTTTCAGGCCGTATTGAATCAGATCTGTATGTCATCTTGCTGGTGACTATAGTCAATGTAGAAGCAGGAATCTCTCACTATCGTTCACTGGCACCGATTGGCATTGCAACTAAGTAGACAAACTCCAGCAGGTGCATTCCGCGACGGATCAACCAATGCACTTCACCCCATAAATTTTGATTGAGACCAAAATTTGCTCACATCGTAGTCCGGCTCTGAACACGGCTGTGCAAATTTCAGCCAGATTTGGAAAAACAGTTTTTTAGCTTTAGCCTCCGGAATTATTATTTTCGGTCAAATAACATGGGTTCGTCTGACGATGGATATCTCTTCAATAAGAAGCGGAAATGGGGTAAATTACATATAATTCAGAAGAAAAAGGAACAAGTGAAACATTTCTGAAATAAAATATCAGTATTTCCTACATTTAACCTCGTGACCTCATGACCACGTGGCCTCATGAACTCCCGTGACCCCGAACCCATCGAAATTGACAAATTTGACGGTGGAAATAAAGGTGGGCATGATTTCGCTGACCAAACAAAACATAAAAATGCTTTCTTCTTATAAATATCCGATCTTGCCATCCGCTCTTCATGACTTTTTGCGAGTTTCCGTTTTCCGGGTAGGACGAATTTCGTGGAAGGTTTCCCTCTTTGGAAAGGTAGAACAGGTAGAACAATAGCAAACTGATATAGATTGGGAAACATTTTTCTAAGAAAAAAAAACACTCCTACCTTATTAATGTAAATCTTATAGCTTCCCTTAAACACCATCACGAACTTCAAGGTCACTAGTTACCGATAGGTCACTCATGGGTATATTTACGCGAGCGACGCAATTGTACTTCGGAACAACTGATATGTATTGAAAAACGTGATGCATGGAAATACACTATGAACTCACTTTTAGGCCATCGCTTTGCTATTACTTCTATAAGCTACTCGTTTATAACTCGTGTTGCAAGCACGGGGTGTGTAGTGCAGATAGTGATATAGGTATTATATTATGCTGGTGTATGAATGTTTGTTGCGCATCTGCTCCCACTATTCACCCCAAATCTATCCTTTCCTTGTAAATATCTGTGAACTATACCCAGACTGGCCATAATAGCCACTGTACGTGGAGGGCATGCATCGTGAAATAAATAAATAAATAAATAAATAAATAAATAAATAAATAAATATAGAAATAAATAAATAAATAAATAAATACATAAATAAATATATAAATGAAGAAATAAATTAATAAGTAAATAGATAAATAAATGAATAAATAAATAAATAAATAAATAAATAAATAAATAAATAAATAAATAAATAAAGAAACAAATAAATAAATAAATACATAAATAACGCAACCCGACCCTTTTGAATCAGGTTCTATTTCCTACATATTGCATGTGGCGCGGTAGGTAGGTACCTATAATAAACATGAGGATCACTTTGTGTCAGCGATCAAGTGTCAGGCAAGTTTGTCATTTTGTGCTGAAGAAAAAGCATTGCGTCTCTGTGGACTGCTGACGACTATGTGTAAAGGCAAATAAAAGCCGAGGTGTTTGTCTCGCGCATGTGTCTTCCCTCCCACCCTATCCGTACTTCGTACATATATCCGTGCTCCCCAGCCGTACATAGCTCAATACCCTGGTGGCGGTTCCGAGGGAGATACAGGCGCCGGCGTTGATGCCGGTGGACAACAGAGGGGTTGACATCGGGAAGTAAACGATAACAGGCTTGGCAGAGCCGGAGCTGTGTAAGAATGAGTTTTCTAAAACGCCTGGTGGAAAGAGGACGTGGTGATATTTTTTTTCGACGTACATGGACGCTACAAGCAATTGTGATAGTAACTGCGTCCATTCTTATCGTCGCCATACCAAGCGAATAACACAAAAACAAATGTTGCTGAAGTATCGGCAAGCCCCATTGAAAACGTGAGCATCCTCACATTACCAGAGGTGTGGCTTTGTGTGTGAAATTTCCAAGTTGAAATTTTTCAAACGATTTTTTTTAATATCTCTGATTTTTTAAAGATCCTTTTTTCACCATCAGCATCAGAAGTGAACAGAATGAAAATGATACACCGAAGAGAAACTTGATGCAAACAAGCTTCAGAACTCTGGCAGGCTTAGAAGAGCAAAACATGCCAAAATCGTCAAATATGTTAAATTCACTTTGCGACACGTTTAAACTCAAAATTGACTTTCAATCAAAGAAAATATGTTCGGTTGGCTGCTGGCTATCTGTACCCATTGAGAAGTGGATGAAATATGTCATATTCAAAGCTCTACAAACTTCTGAATACACATACAATTTAGAAATTAGCTGGTTAAAAAACTTTTACAAAAAATAGCCTCGACCAAAGCGATGCGCCAGGGCGATTTGCTTCAAATGTCTTAAATCATCTGTTAATTGATAATTACTATCTCAAAAAGCTATTTTCGAAAATTCAAGCTGCTTGCCCCGCTTTTATTACCGGATTTGATGCCTTATTAGGCGTTGTAGTGACCAGAAATTACAGGAAACGTTCTGAAAGCGTATGACTTCACCCATCGCGCAAAAATATAACGATATAAATTTCTCTACTTTTTCGGAAATTCCGAGAATATTTTGACCATCGGAAAGGTGCCCACGGCCCCAGATTCCCTGTTCACCCCCAAAATTCGTTTTCGGCGAACTTCGAAATCAACGCCATTTGTAACGATTTGGTTATCAAAGCCGAATCGACGCCGTTTGATCTGCTTTCATTTTCCTAACATATGTACCATTGTGCAGCACAGTGTCCCATTCAGAATGTCCACATGTGCGGTGTCCCAAGAAAGTGAATAATAAAGTCACGTGAAGGTTGTGAAAATGCTGTTTCCCGGCACAGCCTACGTGAATTGTGACAGCAAAGAGTTGCCTGCAATTGGTATTCGAATGCACATGCATATAAATGATGCTCTGCAGGTGGAAAGAAAGCATAATTGTACTTCTTATTGCGATGTCAGCATGGTCGAATATGGTCAGACTTGCATCGTTGCCATGCTTGATGGCATTCAGTACACGTTGTAAGTGACCACCAGATGTTCTGAAGTAAAATTACGCCGCTACACGGAAATAAGCTACGACACTATGGTGATCATAAAATATTCAACTCTTGTTAAGGAAACTACAAGAGCTGCATTGGAGAGCTACACATGTGTAAGTTGGAAAAACACGTTCTCGTCATCTGATGTTAATTTCGTTGTTCTATCCCATCCTTGTTCGATTGTGCACTGCTTAGTGCTGTGCAGTGATGTGCAATAACGTGCAATATGTAGGGAGTGCCCAAAACGTGAACAATGAAACCATAGGAAGCTTGTGAGAATGTTCATGTTTTTCGGGACACGCCATGTATACCGTGACAAAAACGACTGTGCTGGCATTACGATATGGATTCGACTGTACGTCCATGGAAATTATGCCAACAGGTAGAATGAAGGCATAATTGTACTTCTTGTTGTGAGGCCAACATGATCAGATGCTTCCACTACCAGACCAACAGATGCTCCGAAGTAAAATTACGTCGTCACACGTAGATCAGCCTATGGATGACCTATGGGTAGTACCTTCTGACCGGCGGTGGCAATCCGTTGTGTCCAAGGTGCCATGCTGCACTGTCAGTGCGGCACGTATTGATTGCCTGCAGCCGAATTACCCATTAGCGAACTTACCCAAAATCCGCTCGTACTGAAAATCCGAAAATCAAAGGAACCATGAAGAATGGACGCCTATATGGGACATTTAAAAGCAAAACGCCGTTTTATATTTTATATGGCAGCCAAATCATGCTGTTTGTATTTATTCCATCAAATTGATCAATTTCAATGAGCTAGGGTTCACAGAAGGTCACGAGGTCACGAGGTCAAACGTAAGCAATGTTGATATTTGATCATGGATGTGTTTTCTTTAATAATTTTTCACCTCAAAGATGCATGATATGTCACATTTTCTCTTCATTATCGAGGAGATATCTATCGGCAAAAATACCCTAGTTGGATGTTGTGTAACCTCAAAATACTACCGTAGGATATAACTCCGAAATCGTTAGTCGGATCGGGCTTAAACTTGTTCAGGCGTGTTCAGAGCACGAAACTCTGTACATACATTTTAGTCCAAATACAAATTTAGTGGGCATGCAATTTTACAATGTTTGGTCCATCTGTCGTGGAACTCACCAGAAGTAGCCACTGTCATAACTCGTCTGACTAACAATTGGGGTGATGCACAACAAACCACCAAATCAACAACAGTGGATGGAATTTGCGAATGAGCTGGAACATGAGGCAGTCGGTGATCTGAAGCCAAATATGAAGCTTCAGTACCATTAGGCAAGCCAAAGTTCCATACGCCGTTAGTTGTTGTTCCAGCGAGTTGATTTCACTATTCTGGAACACAATAGTCAGGACTTTTGCTTCCAAAATTCATACAGAGAAACGTAACAAAACCATCGCAGAAGCGCAGTGAAATGGAGTGTCGAGATGTTAGTTCACCATCCCTGCGCCAATTCGACGCATACAATAGGTGCTCTTTTATCCAGTGGGAACATCCTCACAATAAAACCGCTAAACGGCAAAGTACGAGCCGATCCATTGGAATCGATAACTTAATCCACTACAACTAAAGGCCCTAATTACGCTACCAAGAGAGCAGGCCGCCAGCTCTGGGAGGCCCTAATTACGCTTCCAAGAGAACAGGCCGCCAGCTGTGGGAGGCCCCAATTACACTACCAAGAGAGCAGGCCGCCAGCTCTGGGAGGCCCCAATTACACTACCAAGAGAGCAGGCCGCCAGCTGTGGGAGGCCCTAATTACACTACCAAGAGAGCAGGCCGCCAGCTGTGGGAGGCCCCAATTACACTACCAAGAGAGCAGGCCGCCAGCTCTGGGAGGCCCCAATATACTACCAAGAGAACAGGCCGCCAGCTGTGGGAGGCCCCAATTACACTACCAAGAGAGCAGGCCGCCAGCTGTGGGAGGCCCCAATTACACTACCAAGAGAGCAGGCCGCCAGCTCTGGGAGGCCCCAATATACTACCAAGAGAACAGGCCGCCAGCTGTGGGAGGCCCCAATTACACTACCAAGAGAGCAGGCCGCCAGCTGTGGGAGGCCCCAATTACACTACCAAGAGAGCAGGCCGCCAGCTCTGGGAGGCCCCAATATACTACCAAGAGAACAGGCCGCCAGCTGTGGGAGGCCCCAATATACTACCAAGAGAGCAGGCCGCCAGCTGTGCGAGGCCCCAATTACACTACCAAGAGAGCAGGCCGCCAGCTGTGAGAGGCCCCAATTACACTACCAAGAGAGCAGGCCGCCATTTGTGGGAGGCCCCAATTACACTACCAAGAGAGCAGGCCGCCAGCTGTGGGATCTGGTGTTTGTGTCCCACAGGGTTCATGCTGTTGCTGCAGTGTAGCTGGACTGGGGCCACAGTCGGGTCAACGTGCACATACGGCACGCTGACCTCTGAAGCAGTTCGAGTTGTGCCGTTGAGATGGAATTGCAAGGTGGGGAGAGCAACCAGGTTCAGTCGTCATAGGAAGCACTGCTTAGCGTGGGCCCCTATTCTATGAACTGATCAACAAACAAATCGAGAAAAAAGGCAAAAATATGCGTCCTAAAACAGTCAACAGTCCATTATTGAGTCCGTTATAAAATAATCCGTCCTTGGGAAGTCCATTATCTAATAGACCGTCATTGGGAAGTACGTTATAAAATAGTCCGGCATTGGGAAGCATGCACCCCAGTGGGACGAATACAACCACTCTTTGTCGGCAAAACATCACCAGAAGTAGCCCAGGAATCTCGTCATGACTATTTATGTTGGCTTTCAGATAGCTGAATTATGACAAATGACAGTATGGCCTGGCAGCTGATCGTGGTTGCCCGCACCAGTATCGCAATGCTACAGCGCGCACCGTCTGCAACTGCTTCGAGGTCTAATGGTTCAGTGCTTTAATATTTGGGTTCTGGGCGCCGACATACCTCACAACTTCAGTTCTCACATGCATGTGAAACGTTGCTGGTAACCTATATTTGCTGTGAGAATTGGTGGCTTGTAGTGGAACGCCCCGACTGTTCCTTTCAGTACTATTACAAGAAGATAGCGCTACGCTCTTCCGTGATGCTACTTATCCTGTTCTGCATATTTGGTGGAGTTTATGTAGGTAAGTGGACGCTTGTATACATTAATTGCCTTAAATTTGTTGCGAAGTCAAGTAATCGTGCATTAATTATTAATGAAGCCAGAATCAGTTGTTGGATGAGAACCAGTTAACGCAAAACATTGAACTATTCACCATCAGCATCATGCCACAATGGATGTCTAGCAGGCAGGCATGCTATTAATGCATGTACTTCCTTTATGTGTGATGTACCTCAGACCACCGACTCCCAGATAATCATATTTTGACATCTGTGAAGCACACCATTACGTGCCTAAAATGTTTGGTAATAACATGCACGTGTATCTTTCAGTCGTCAGAGGAAGGGCGTCCCAACATAACACTCGTTTCCTGACCACATCTCACCAGAATTACATCAAAGGGAATTCCAACCCCTCGAGATTGAGACAAACAGCCAATGGGTTACGTGCCACAACATATATATATATATATATATATATATATATATATATATATATATATATATATATATATATATATATATATATATATATATATATATATATATGTATGTATATATACATATATATATATATACATATATATATATATATATATATATATATATATATATATATATATATATATATATATATATATATATATATATCGATATAATTTATATATATATATATATATATATATATATGTGTGTGTGTGTGTGTGTATGTGTGTGTGTGTGTGTGTGTGTGTGTGTGTGTGGGTGTGTGTGTGTGTGTGTGTGTGTATGGGGGCGAAAGTCGAACGAGATCATTGACCTCATTCACCTTGAATATATTTCTTGTGGGACATTACATCGTGTAAAGGAGATCAACTCGGCACATTAACGCAGTACATTAGGCAAACTCTCCAGTTTTACAGCAAGAAATACCAAGCTTCAGACATGTTCCAGAAAATATATCATTGCTCAGTGTTCAGACATGATCCCACAGAACAAAAACGAAATCCGCTAATGGTGTAGAAAAGGTGTATCTGAATGAATCCAAGAGGCGGCAGGCTGTCTTAACTCTCATCGCAGGTTGGTTTTGTTGTTCTACCAAAGGTCCCGGAAATAAAGGCTGGGAGAACAGAGCCCGACGCCTTGGGTAACGAGGTTTGGGGAATCGGGATATGTGAGGCTTTTTACAGTCCAAGCTCACGGGGCTATTTGTAAATTGTGTTATTTGAGGGGCGCAGCGTCCCAGTGCTCCTGTAGTTCTGGCACCCATGCTCTTAGCTGGTGCATTGCTTTGTAGGTTATCTTATTGGCAGACATAATTCAGAAGGTATGCATCGAACAGCCTACTCATGTTGCAACCTGGAACCTCTCCCCCCCCCCTCCCCCGACCTGCATGAGTAGTGGCGTGTCATTCGTGTCTATTGGCTGGAAGTGGGAAGTCCAGTGTCCGGACCCAGTCAGGAGCCAACATCACTGTGTTATAACCACCTATTACCCCCGTGAATTATGTCCATGCACTGATTTGGTCGCTGTGCGACTATTGACGATCAGTGGTGACGCTTCAGTCGTCACCGTTGATTGGCATCGAGGAAGCAACGGCGACGATGCTGATCACATCGTCAGGTCACCCCCCGTCCCCCGTCACCCGTCATGGGACCAGTCAGGCACACTGCCCGAACTGCCGATCATCGTGCGAGGTCACCGAGGTCAACAAGTTCACGGCCGCCAGACACAGAAGTTCGGCATCGTGAATGGAGGCGCCGCGGAGCCAGGTTGGTGGGCACGATGGATGGACTGTGTCATAAAATTAGTCACGGACTTTGAGTGAACGTCAGTAGTTGACTTGATCCTTCATGTCAACAGATCAATCAGCAATCACAAAGTCAGTGGTCGTCGTGTGCTGATAATAGGTGGTGGGCAGGCGTAACGTCACCAGATCAAGGCCACAATCATTCGTCTAATCGTGACCTTTACACCAGTGCTCCCAACTTTCTCTCGATCATCAGTTCCGAGTTTTGGAAGCAACCATCTGACATGTGTTGTTGGTCATCTTTTAGCAGGATCGAGGTCACCAAATCGACCGTCACGAAATGTCATGTCATGTCGTGCGATGCTATGCGCATTTATTTATCAGACAGCACCAAAAGACCCAAGCTCCTGTGGCAGCGAGTTTGGTTTTCCCAGAGTGGATCATATTGGAAGCGTTTCGCGGATCATCTTGCGCTGCACGAAGTGGAGTTGAATGGAGAGTTGAATGGAAAGTTGAATGGAGAGTTGAATGGAAAGTTGAATGGAGAGTTGAATGGAGAGTTGAATGCTCTCATTTTTTTGAATTTGTGTTTGGAATGCATGTGGTATCTGCCAACTGGAGGATTCAAAGATGCACCGGTCAAAGATGCACCGGTATATGCCCCTCCCCCAAGATTGCAGCATCCCTGGTCGGAGAACGGTGACCCGTTGGGGAGATCCAATCGCACCCCACCCTGTGTAAGCTGTCAGCCAAAATTACCCTATTGACGGCTGAAATTCGTCTGTCACTTACATTTTCGGCGAAAGGCACCTCTTAGGGATAATTTTGCCAACCCTTGGGGGTCCCAGTGCAGTTGCGGTCCATTTGTGTCTGATCAGTGACGCCCCTCCCGGGAGGTGTCGCTCCCCAGATGAGTGTCCCCCAAGATTAAAGTCATCTTATTGTTAGCTGGGGTAGCGGAGTCTATCCCCAGGCTCAAGACAACTTATTTCAAGTTGATCTTAACCAGCATTGTACTCTTCAACACAACAGTGATGTACAATTGGCAGTGACGTAAGCCTGAAGAGCATTGTGCTCTTCAATACAGCAGTGATGTACAATTGGCAGTGACGTAAGCTTGAACAGCATTGTGCTCTTCAATACAGCAGTGATGTGCAATTGGCAGTGACGTAATCCTTACCCCTTTCCGGTCTTCAGTCAGCAGTCTTTCCGGTCAGATCCTCACACCCCGTCTTCTCTGGGGGGGGGGCTTCGTATGACCCTTCTAATTTCCAAACTAAGCGTTGCACAAAAACGAAAGTGATGTCATTGGAAAGCGCTCGACGAGTATGGTTCGAATACACCTAAAAATGTATCCCGAAAAGTGACGTCACTAGGGGAGTTTATTTAATCACGAATAGCATCATATTTTTGGCTCTGGGGAGTTCATTTTCGGGGAGATTTAAAAAACAAAACTTATTTGAATCATAAAGGGAAGGCGAAACCGTCCATGGACCTGACATTTGTGCCTACCGAAAAATCAAGAGTTTAATTTTCCTCTTTAAAAATTTTGAGTTTTCAATTTTCTTAAATTCATCTTCTTCTAATTGGCAGAGCTGACCGCAAAACGTTGCTTTAAGCCGACTTGCTCTTATAAAACATGCTTACCTTAGCCAGAATCTTCGATTTTATCCCAATTGGCAAAGATGAAAAATTAATACATCACAAACTAAAAAAAAGAAGAATAAAAAACTCATCTGACGCGTTTCCTTGCATTCCTAAAGATAATCAAACGCTGAAAGTTTCATTCAAATATATTTATCCGTTAAAGCCTAACGACTGGTTGACCTTCTTTGGAGATGACCTGACATGATCTTGAATAACTCGTTGACCGGAGATAACCTGATTTCAACAATTTAACACATGCAAAAATGACGTGGGAAAAGGTGTGCAAAATTTGGGTGCGCTGCCACGCGCCATTTTTCGCCATCCGCGAAAAACCACAGGCAATTTGTTGTAAAAGACCCCTGAGATAGGGCGGGTTAACCAGCATTGTGCTCTTCAACACAGCAGTGATGTGCAATTGGCAATAATGTAAGCTTGAACAGCGTATGCACAGTTGATGAAAAATACCACCAAATATAGTGACAACAGCCATTGAAAAATATGGTTAGCCACGCAAACGTGATGTTGCAGCATGTTGCAGCTGTAAATCTTCATGTTGCAGCTGTAAATCTTCATGACCAGCATACGCACTTCAAGCTTGACAATCGTGCTGATCAAGGTGCTTTGGATGTGCCAAGGTGCTTTGGATGTGCCCAGTGCACTGGTGGACTGAATCATTCGGTAACATGCAAAAACGTCAGAAATGTGCCTGGAAGTTGAAGACAATGATCGATCGTGACATCACTACGTTTATCACTCGTCACAGTGTTAAACAATATTTTAGAGCTAAAACACGCCAAAATCAACACAGCAAGATACAACAAACCTGAAGGTTCTGCCTCCAGCCGTTCATGCGCTATTGGAAGAAGTTGGGGCGTGCAAGCGCACAGTGAATAGTGATTACTGTCGTTTTTGAAAGATACATTGGAAGAGTTTGGCTCTTCGGCAATCTCATCAAGCAGATCCGAATAAATAGAGTTCCTGATAACGTGGACATATTTCGACATACACATTTCACATTAGTGTGCATCTAAATATCCCTGCGTTAGCTTCGTTATCACTAATCTTTGCACAGAGGAATGAGTGTTCGAAAGTAGGGTAGTCAATTTCGAATTGCTTCTTTCTACTCAGCTTCCACAGGGCTGATGTTCAAGGTTCCGGCAAATATCTGCCACGAGAACATGACTTCTCGCCACCACCTGCTGTTACGTCCATAAAGCTTCGAAACCACACTTTAACTGCAGAGTGTCACTATGTCAGTGACAAGGTGTGACGATCGCTGACGATGCTTATCCTCGCAGGTCAGTTTCCGTGGCTGGCTGATATCCAGGTGGTTGACACAGGCCAAAGCAGGTGCGGCGGTTCCTTGATCGACGTCAACTGGGTCATCACCGCCGCACATTGTGTGTCAACTATAGAGTCTGCTGATCTGAGGGTAAGAGTGCCCTGCTCTCTCCGTCCGTTATATGGCTCTCTCCGTCACTGGCGCAGCTTGCAGACCTGAGGACAAGAGAGCCCTGCTCTCTCCGTCCGTTATATGCACAGCTTGCTAGCCTGGTCTGAGGATAGCTCGCTTGATAGTGGGAGGGATGCGTTATTGCGTAAGACCGCAACAAACCGAAGCTGGTCTTAGGATTCTGGTGAAATCTACGTTGGCTTAAAATTTGTGTAAATTACGAGTCCAGACTTATGAAGAAGGTGGAAGGTGGGAAAAAAATCATTTATTGCATGCCAGTATAATTTTTGCTCGATTATGCTCAGGTCGTGACGTAAGGCTGTTGCTCACTTGGTGTTGCGACACTTGGTATTGCGACACTTAACTGCCAACACGGTGTCCAACCGGAGATCGTAGGATTCAGCCAAATACTATGCCTCCCACCCAATACATCATTCCGGCTAGCGCGAAACTACGCCAATCCGAACCAGCCATCGCTCAGGACGCCGCTGTACTCTGCAGAGCCTTGGTGGCCACCACAGAACTCCACTAGACTATACCGGATCGTACTGGTTCTCACCGGACCGAACTGAATCAGACAGGATGCCACGGGATCCTGGCTGCGTTTCTGCTTATGAAATGATTTTTATATTCAAACGAATGTATTTCATGATCACCTTCCTTATTGTATCCTGAGTCTTAACACGCGCACTGGAGGGGGGGGGCGAAATCCGCCCACCCCTCCTGTTTTTCGCAAATAACTGCAGATTTTACCGGTCGATATACGCAATTTTCGGTGTACCTGCCTAGAAATGAACGGTACGTCGTTTAAAGCAAGAAAAATTGAAATCGGCCGAAAATTTTTTAAGTTAGGGGCCGCTAAATTCAAAAAATGTTTTAGCGCCAGACCACCAAAATCGGCGCTGATGCGCTTCCAGTATACTGACAAAAGGGAAGTGTTCTAGGCAACACTAGCGACTTGTTTGATGCATATTGATATGCTGTATAGTTTCAAGGTCATGTTAGGTCACCAAGGTGAAGTCAGGTCAAGTTCATGACAGGTTAATGGAACCAAACTTGATCAACTGGAATGTTGCCATAAATGCACTACTGGTTGTCATTTGTACTGTTTGTCATTGCGTTTCCATACTTTATTCATGTACTTCACTCCCTTCTTCACGAAGCCGATTGCTCCGAGCTGCCCGACGGAGCAGTCGGGCGGGCGGCCGGTTCCGGTAACTGGAACAGGTAACTGACCTGATAAAGTGGTGCTATATAGGTGACCTGAGGTCAAATGTTGGGTCTAGCATCTGCATTGCATCATTAGTAATGTCCAAGACATCATTCATGCCCATTTTTGAGCATTTAAACACAATCACAGCGATCCATAACGATGACAAGCCAAGCCACGCAAAACCGGAAATTTGTTCCAATCTGACCTCATTTGACCTTGAAGATATTGACCTAAGGTCACAAAAATTGCACACAATAGAGTTCACTACCGTGCCCATCCACCCTGCGAATTTCGTTCCTCCAGCTTTACTAGGAGCCGAGATCTTAGGGGGGGCGGAATCCGCCCCCCCCTCCAGTGCGCGTAATTCTCAGAGGCCCTCCAGGGCGCGTGTTAAGATGAGAAAACTTCAATGAAACTTAATTTATGATCCTTGATCCAATGCCAATCAATTGGTGAATATAAATTTGTGATCTTCGAGTCAATAATGATCCTTGGCGAGCATAATCTTACGAACTTGCATCTCAGAGCATTCATGAGCGGAACATCTAGATACCACTAACAGTATCTAATGGTCATTCAGCGAAGTTAGAATTAAACAATCTGGAGTCTAGAAAGTCTTGGATGTACGATAAAGATAATCGTTTGATCCGATCAGGTAATTTTTTGTTGACGATTAGATAATGGTTTCGATATCAGGGAGTATGCTTCTTCGTGTTGTACTGTACTCGTGTTGCATACAGCTCAGGGCTACAACTATTGATGCAAATACGTTCGCCATGAAGGCTGAGCAGGACTGCAAAACCGACCGGCTTTCCCCCTGGTGACTTCAGTTAATTATATTCCCTTTTCAGCTCATAATGCCTCCGTTTCTATCCAATATGTCGCTTCCCCAGTTCGCTATGTCTCAGTTTCAGAGGGATGTCTTCATTTCAGTATGAGGTATCTGCCTCATTTTTGCTTAGATGCATCCCTGGCTCAGTTCGTAATATCCCTGTTTCGATTCGTGACAACCTTCAGCCTCGTTTGAAGTTCGGTCGTCACTGCTTCAGTTCGTAATACCCCCGTTTCGATTCGTGACAACCCTTCAGCCTCGTTTGAAGTTCGGTCGTCACTGCTTCAGTTCGTGATATCCCTGTTTCGATTCGTGACAATCCTTCAGCCTCGTTTGAAGTTCGGTTGTCGCTGCTTCAGGTCGTGATCTACCTAGCAGTTCACAATGTCTGTTTCAGTTCATGATAGCTCTGTTGGTGCCCTTTCCACATCTGCATGCGTTTTGTAATGTTTCCGTTTCAGTTCGCGGTGTATCTGTTCCAGATAGTGATCGGAGAGCACGACATCGCCGTTCACGATGAGTTCGAACAGATCCGCACCATCCAAAAAGTGGTCATCGAGCCAGATTTCAGCATGCGGTGAGAATCTGGCGCTATCGGGATACGAATCCGAACTGAAATCGAGGTTTCAACTAAAATCAGACCAGAGATACACCAATAATATTTGAGACCATTCTGTTTTCGTAATCCGAATCACAGTATGGATTATCATGTCGTAGCAAATTCGAATCCAAATGGTACTCATGGCTCAGATGCATTACCAGAAAAGCCCCGTTTTTTATTTCAATTCATCGATTGGCTACGTAATAAGAATAAATGGAGGCGATGAATAGCATTACTTTTAATTGCGTTTAGTCGAAATTAGAGGGAAGATAGCCATTACCGGTACCGATTCTCCAGTTCTCGGAATAGTGAAACCCATACTGATATTCTTCCGTTTGCTACGTTTTGAATAGCCCTGACTGGCACTGTCCCGTATTGTCAGACCTATTGTCCACCCGCCTCAGGTGCATGCTGAGTAGCCCTGACTGGCACTGTCTCGCATTGTCCGCATATTGTCCACCCGCCTCAGGTACATGCTGAGTAGCCCTGACTGGCACTGTCTCGCATTGTCCGCATATTGTCCACCCGCCTCAGGTACATGCTGAGTAGCCCTGACTGGCACTGTCCCGCATTTTCCGCATATTGTCCACCCGCCTCAGGTACATGCTGAGTAGCCCTGACTGGCACTGTCCCGCATTGTCCGCATATTGTCCACCCGCCTCAGGTACATGCTGAGTAGCCCTGACTGGCACTGTCCCGCATTGTCCGCATATTGTCCACCCGCCTCAGGTACATGCTGAGTAGCCCTGACTGGCACTGTCCCGCATTGTCAGCATATTGTCCACCCGCCTCAGGTACACGCTCTGCGAGGTGCCTAGCTTGGCACCTGCCCGAGTACCAAAACACCAGAATCAGACCATGTGTGACGAGCGTTTTCGCGTTGATTCTTTGGCCTTGGTATCTGTGGAACCAAGTGCCGGTGATCTTAAAAATATAATCTGCTATTAATAGCCGTGGGGTAGGTAGCCTTCGACGGAAAGTTTGGTGAGACTGAAAACGAAGCGAAGGTTCATCATAAAGGCCTTCGCCAACTTGCATTTTCCCAGCAATTATTACGCCTGATTTCTGCTAACGCAATGTCGCTATCTTCCACATAAATTGTTGCTGCATTAAAATAAATGTATATTATATAGTTGTCTAAAAGCTAGGCTAATCAGATGTATAGCTGAGGCTTGTATAGTATGTACATTGACATCAGGGATATAGTGCATGTCACGTACATTGTAGGCCACACGACCACAAGTACTAGTGTCGTAAAATACCATCAACTATGCCCAGGCATACAGCAGAGCACTTACTGACTATATAATTTCATACTGCCTTGTCCCATAATTATATCAAATTTGACTGTTAGCTGCAAGGTACATTGCATTGTCACCTTAAGGTGCTATAGGTTCGGCTCTCCACAGGGTCATACTAATCAGCTATAGGTTCAGCTCTCCACAGGATACATTGCATGGTCAGAGTAAGATGCTGTAGGTTCAGCTCTCCACATAAATCAACTGGAAGGAATAGCACAAACATGAGGGAAATAGAGCTGATAACAATATCAATAAATGAGGAAAGAGGAAGCGAAGAGGAAGATGTTAGTCAAGTCTACATAAGCATTTGACTTCCTCGCAATTCAATATCTTTTCCACTCTTTTCCAAATCACTGGCTTTACCCTAGCACTACCACATGAAGGGAAAATACACAGCATACATTGCATCAGAAGCACTGTGTAGTTTCCTATCCACTGTTCATGTGTGTACTCTCTAACAGCGTCCTCTAGCAGTCGCGTCCGGCGATCGATAGCACCCTCCTGACGGCGACCTCCTGTCCCTGCAGCAACTTGCCGCGATAACCTGAGCCGGCAGTCGTGCTAACTTTGTCACCTGATACAGCGCCGTGCCCAGTTAACTGTGCGGCGCTGTGTTCAACTCCGGCCGGGTGAAGCACGACGTAGCTCTGTGCCGTCAGCGAAAGACACCCCACGGAGCCGTAGCTGGCCTGAACTCAGAAAGGTCACGTTCAGCAGAGTGATTGTGAACAGTCGACTCTTGATGCGATTCGCCAGCTATTTGATGAAGATTCAACGTGATGCGATAAATGTTGGCTAGAATCCAAATGAACGGCATGGTCACTTGGGGGCCTCTTGCCCATCCCCATCTTGCTGAATGTATTTACTTCTCCTTTTCTTTCTCCCGAGTCTTCAATTATGGCGCTAACGCCGTACCATTGTGCAACACAACCATTAACTGACCAGGAAAATTTAAGGAGAAATCGACCAGACAAAGAAGTGATTGTCCACCCTCATGTCTCAAAATTTGAGCAAAATTGGTGCATAGGTTCATCTTATCCACCAGGTAAAATTTCATTTCGATCAGGTCAATGGTTTAGGAGTTATAGCCTCGGACATTGCTGAAAGGTTACGCTGCAAGGTCATGTTCGGTGGTCGATGACTATGTTAAATATCATTCAAAATATAAATGTCCAGACATTTTTGAGCTCGCAATAGTTTAAGAAATATAATTCCGTCAATATGACATTTGATTAATGATTAAAAAGTTACCCATGACCTCAGGTCACGTGACCTCCGGTGACCTCGATGCCCGTGAAAACTTTTGTTTTCCATTGATCGGATGGAAGGACCATATTTTTGCTTCATTCATAAGAAATAAAAAATAATGGCGTTTTTGTAAAAATGCTCGTTTGGAGAGGGCAGTGGCTGAGTTAGCCACCAATAGTTGTCGCCACGGTCGTCCCCTGAGCTAAGCGTGGAAAACCAATGCAGTTCCCGTTCAGACTTCCTTGAGTGTGTATCGTGTCCTACAGCGAACTTGGGTGGAATCGAACTATGGCGCAGCCGGAGCAGGACGCTCGACCTGAACAGCAGCTTTTGCCTGTAGAGATATTGCATGGCTTTCGAAAGCTACGCAGCTCGAGAAGCTCGACATCGCGACAGACCGCAGGGAGAGCTTCAAAACATGGCGAATGAGATGGGACGACTTTGCCCTGTTATCTGGGCTACACTCGCAGGGATCCAGAGTTCCCCTCCCCTACATCAGAGTCGTTCGACTCCTATGAGTCGGGCGCCGCCGCCACACCCTCCCCGCCGCACACACGCCTGCGTGGCGTGATCACCACCACCAGCACTAATGGAGACACCCACCACTGAATTCTTGCTCCAATGGAATACGAGGTCACTCATATCCAATCGGGCAGAATTCAAGGAATATATCATCAAAAATAAACCATTGATTGCCGCCGTTCAGGAGACCAGATGGCGCGACAATGATCCATATAATTTTAATATCTTTGGCTATACCCTCTATACCCACAACATAAATTCTACATCCCGCGGCGGCGGGGTTACCTTATATGTCTCGAATACCCTTCTTCATCGTCCGATCACCATCCCCAATGACCTGAATTTCGTTGCCGTAACTGTCCAAATTGCACAACTAGAGCTCACTGTACTCTCTCTTTACCTCCTCCCCCCCCCCCCGTCTTCTACGCTATCTTTAGTTTCTGTAACCAATCTCTTCGGTGGGGACGAGTGGTCTAGGGGTAAGATGCTCGTCTCACAATCGAAAGGTTGTGGGTTCGTGTCTCACCTGTCGCTACTCTTCGCCCGCGACCAATCGGCGTGAGAGATTGGCGACACTACATGACTCAACGGTCGACGTGTCGTAAAACCAATAACCAACCAACCAATCTGTTCGGTCTCCTCCCACATCCCTGTCTGGTGCTGGGCGACCTCAATGCCCATCACCAGGCATGGAGTTGCCACAACACATCTCCGCGCTGACATCACATTGAAACACTCCTCAACACCCACAACATGGTCTTCCTAAATGACCAAACACCCACACACAACACAGACATCGCCCTGTTCCGTCCGTCTGCCATTGACCTCTCCCCTAGCTTCAGCTTCTATCTCAACACTTTTCTCCTGGCACGTCCAACCCGACCCCATTTTTAGTGATGACTTCCCCATCCACGTCACACTCGAACACCCAGCCCAGTCTAGAGATCGTATATTTATTCCCAACTGGAACGCTCGCAAAGCGAAATGGCCGCCTTTCTCCCAGGAAATTGATAATCTCATCCCGCCCCAGTCTCACCCCCCAATTTCAGCATTGCTTGATACCATATTACTTGCGGCAGAAAAACACGTACACAAAACTCGCCGACCATCCGACCATAAACACGTGCCGTGGTGGAACGACGAGTGGCAACGAGCCGTCGCCTTGCGACGGCGGGCTGAGCGAAAATTTCGTAAAAACCTCACCGTACAAAACATGGTAGAAGCCCGCGAGGCAAAACTACGTTGTCAGCAAATTATCCTTTCGGCCAAAAAACGCAGCTGGCAACTCTACTCCGACACATTCAACCGAACTACCCCCATCTCACAAACCTGGACTCAAATTAGCTCCTTCACCGATGGCAAAGCCCCACACCGCGCATTCCCACAACTGACAATTAATCAACAGAAAATAACAGAACCTACAGCCGTCGTGGAACACTTCGCCACCTATTACTCTGACATATCCTCAAACGCTCAATACTCACAGCACACCACCTCATTCCTCCGCAACACTCTTGCCACTTGTCACTTTGGCTCCGACAACTCTGAGCCCTACAACGCCCTCTTTACCCTCTATGAACTAAATTTATCCCTCTCCAAAGCAGCAAATACAGCTGTTGGACCTGATCGACTGGCATATCCCTTCTTTCAAAACCTCTCTGACCACGGCAAAGACAGCCTCCTCTCGGCACTAAATAAATTTTGGACTGACGGTTCTTTCCCAGCTTCCTGGTCTACCAGCACTATCATTCCTATCGCCAAACCTTTCAAACCTCGACACCTCCTCTCCAGCTATCGTCCTATCTCTCTCACTAGTTGTGCTTGCAAAATATTTGAGCGCATGGTCAATAGACGAATCAGAGTCTATCTTGAAAACAACAAAATTATCTCCCCTTTTCAGAGCGGCTTCCGACCCAAGCGAAGCACCGCTGACAAACTGCTCGAACTTGTAGACTCGATCCAGCGTGGTTTCGGGAAAAAATCGGAAACTAGCGCCCTTTTTTAGATCTAAAATTAGCATTAAAAAAAGTACATAGCTCTGCCCTTTTAATTACATTGCACCGAATTGGTATAAGGGGCAGAATGACCACCTTCATCGCGAACTTTCTCAAAAACCGTTCCTTTGTCGTCCGCTGCGGCAACATCTATTCCCAGCCACACACTCTTGAGGAAGGCGCGCCGCAAGGCAGCGTCCTGTCACCAACCTTATTTCTCATTATGATTAACGATGCTTCAGACCAACTTCCCCTGACCCTTCTAAAATATTTTATATACGCCGATGATTTAGCCATCTGGTGTACCCATCCATTAGCAGACACGGCTAACTATTACATACAACTCGCCATGAATCACATTGATTCATGGTGCTCCTTCTGGGTGCTACAGATCTCCCCCACTAAATCGGTCACAATGCTCTTTTCCAGGCTTCCCAGATACATCCCCCTACCAAACCGCTCCGCTATCGCGATGAAATTATCCCCCTCCAAACCTCCTTCAAATATCTCGGAGTTATCCTAGACAAAGGGCCCCATATTACCTATATTGGCCCACATATTGCCTATATTAAACACCGCTGCGCTGTTCGTCTTAATATCCTGCGCTGCATCTCCGGACGCGACTGGGTTGCAGACAGGACTACCCTTAGTAAAATCTACATTACACTGATTCGTTCAATCCTGGAATACAATGCGTTTATCTTCGATCATATATCCCCCTCACTCACCAAATCACTAAAATGCACACAAGATCACGCACTCCGCCTCATCACCGGAGCACACCGCACCACACCTCTCACCAGTCTCCGGGGTGAGGTCAATTTCCCTAGCCTACAACACCGCAGAACACTACAACTCGTTAGGTACCACTTCAGAACAACAACACAACCAAATCACCCCTCCAATGTCGCATGGTCTAAACCCCCGGTTCGGCTCTCGAAAAACAAAAATAAATACAGCATTGCTATTCACTTGAAGCAAGTTCTCAAATCCACCGTAAAATTTCCTGATGTACCCTCTGATCGAATTACCCCCCCCTTCTCCCACTCTGGCACATGAAACATCCCGAACTCGAGTATCTCTTTCGGCATAACAAAACCCTACTTACCCCCATCGACGTTCAAGTCAATTTTTTTTATATCAGGAGGCCCACCCACTACACACATTCTTTTACACTGACGGCTCCCATACCAGCAATGGTATGGGCGCCGCCTGGTGCGGTGGGCCCGACACCGGCCAAATCAAATTAACAGTACATCATTCGGTATACACAGCAGAATTAGTCGCCATACTCACTTTCCTCCAACACATCATAGCACGACACATCACTACCCCTACCACAAACTGCACTGACTCACGATCCTCCGTTGAGGCCCTCGCGGCCATCCGCAACACCACACACCCCACACTCCACGCCATCCGACACCTCTATCATGACAACCACGCACACCTTCAGCTCACTCTTCTCTGGATCCCTGGACATAGGGGTATCCCGGGTAACGAACGCGCGGACGGCCTTACAAGGGCGGCAATAGACCTCCCCCAGGATAATCATTCCCCAGTACCACCCGGTGATCTCCTTACTGTAGCCAATGTGTTATTCCACAAATATCTCCAGGCCTGCTGGTCACACGACACTACACACCTACACACTATCAAACCCACACTCTCCAACCGGCCCTCTTCTCACCAACACTCCCGTTTGAGTGAGGTGGTACTCGCCAGACTTCGCCTCGGAGACACCAATTTAACACACAATTATATTTTTCATCGATGACGTCGGCCCCCGATCTGCACCACATGCCGAGTTCGCATCACTGTCGCCCACGTTTTACTCACATGTTCAGCATATGCTCCTCATCGCCGCACTATTCTCCACTATTTCAACCGCAACCATATGCAGATATCGCTCCGGGCACTCCTCGGGAATGAGCACCCGGCACTCCTCGATCTGCTCCTCCGGTTTTTACACAATACCAAGCTTTCCGAACTGATTTGATTTCTCTGTCACACGTTACCCGGCTCCACCTGATTAGATGAGAAGTTGATAGATATATAACACGCGTTACACCCTAGGTTAGCTGTATAACTGCGTTACACACGTGGTGTTCCTTTCCGTCTTCGAAAACACATACATATAGGATATTTTACACTAGGTAGGAAGAGACCAATCCAATTTGGCAAAACGGACGGTTCTCCTTATAAATTGCGCTTGGTTTTTTACCTACGGGTTTTCCAAGCTGCTAGGCTTTCCCCTTCTCAGGTTTTCCCAAGCTTTAACTCAAACATACACCTCCACATACAAGGTCGGGTCCGACGCCTACGACTCGCCCTGGGCGCTGGGCCTCCGCTTCGCCTTTCAGGTCGCAGGTGGGCAGTGGAGCCTCTCTGCAGGTTACGATGCTGTCCACCCTCCAAGTGTTCTTCTGATTGTCGTGTATGTATGTATGTATGTCCGTGTATGAACCTGTATGCTATGTATGTATCGGCCCTTTACGCCACGTTCTTTGTTTGCCGGCGTCTCCTCTTTCCTCTCTTGCTTCTTTGATATAACCGGATGCCACATAAGCCGGATTAACGTAACCATTTCTTTAACGTAACAAATCTCTAGCGGATGGCACTCTGCCTCTACTAAAGATGGGAAAAAAACCGTTGGCTGTGCAGATGGTCGTGTTACGGTCGTGTTTGTCTGATGAGGCAGTGAAAGTCGCTACAAATCTGGATATCGCCAACAGTGATCGAAATAATATTTCGATGATTTTGGATCAATTACAAGCATATGCTTGCGGGCAGGTTAATGAAGTATTACAACGGTGGGCAGCCTTCGCGAGCAGCATAATGGTGAGTCATTTGATGATTGTTTACGGACTTGAAAGGCATCAGCAGTCAGTGTTGCTTTTGTGCTGTGTGTCGGAAGTCTTTGATCCGTGATCGTGTCGTGATCGGCCTGCGAGATATGAACACGACCAAACAGCTGTGTGCTATCCCGAAACTGTCATTGGCGCAAGCTATGCACATATGTAGATCTGAGGAAGCCACATCACGTGACGCCTACGAGATCATGGGCACAGCCTTGGCAGCGTGCTGCAACGACAGCAGCCGCTCGGGTGCCGCGCGGCAGGGCGGGTCTGGCGCACGGGAGAGACGCCGATTCCGCACCGCCGCGCCGGCGAAACAATCGAGCAGGGTGGTTGCGGGAGGAGCGGTACTGAGGAGGGCGCAGCGGATCGGATGCCGACGGCAGCGGACAACAGCCCACGTACGCTAGCCAGCATACATCGAGGACTGTCCACGATGCGGACGCGACCATCGGTGGTCCGCGCGCTGCCCTGCTCTGACAGGCAATAACTACAATGCGGTGAGACCGGACACCTTGCCGCTAAATGCAGGTCTCGTGTGTGACGGAGACCTGTCCCGTCCATCATAGCCTTCGCGTGTGTGTCGGTCGTGCTGGCCCCCAGGGTATTGGCGGATATCACTTCCGAATCAGAATTGTATTGCAGCCGCATTAACGCGCTCCCTGACGCGGGAGCTGATGTGTCTGTCGCCGGACCTGATTTTGCGGCCCGTATTGGACATAATAACAAGAATTTGAGGCCCCATCTGCACATCCCACGGCCGTCGATGGGCGAACGGCGCCTTCTCTGGGTAGTTTGCCTTTACGGATCAGTCTAGGCCCCGCTACCGTGACTGATTTGTGGATATCATCAGCGGCGTCAAGGGTTTGATACTCTCTTGGCGCACGACACGCGGGGCCTGCAAGTTATGCCCGGGACGTACCCGCGACAAATCAGCACGCAATCTACGGTCGTGACCGCAGTGGAGGCCGGGCAGGAAGAGTTGCCCACCTCCGAGAGACCTTCAAGGTCGCCGTCACCAGGAACTCTTCGCTCCCAGTACAATACAGTGCGCCACCATTGCGCAGCTAGTGCGGTATCGCTGGCACCACGAGAAGCTGACACTGTTGCGTTTGCACCACTGAATGATTACCCTGCCGTGGTCGATGGAGTTATGCGGGCCATGCCAGGAGAAACTTTCAAAATTAGGCTGGAGGAGGGCGCAATTCGGTTTGCTATCAGAGCACCACGTAGTATCCAGTATGCGTATCGAGAACCGCTTCGAAATGAACTCGTCAAGTTGCAGGAGGAAAAAACATCGAACCAGTCGTTGGAACGACTGAGTGGTGTGCATTGATTGTGGTGGCCCCAAAGAAATGTGGTGGAATTCGTATCTGCTGCGATCTGTCGAAACTGGAAGCATCGGTCCTCCGGGAAAGATATCAGTCCAGTACGCCGGCGGAATGTGTCGCATCAATCGCTGCATCAAAGGCTAGGTGGTTTAGTGTCTTTGACGCTGCAAAGGGGTATCATCAGTACCCTCTGGAGCAAGGGCGTCGCCACCGGGGGGGGGCAGCGGAGGCAATCGCCTCCCCCTGCCGTGAAACGGGGGGGCGCCGCCCCCTGAAATTTGAGGAGGCCCCTATCCGCAAATGCACAGCAAGAAAGGTGACCCAGGAGGCCGACGGGACAGAAGATCATGCTGTCAATGAGGCCTCAAGACTGACGAGGCCCCCAGGAAATAGAATCAGGTCTCTATAAGAGACGTAAAACAGAGCTTGGGAGGAGGCTCCCATGACGAAAAGGAGGCCCCCATGACGAAAAGGAGGCCTCCATGACGAAAAGGAGGTCCCAAGACGTAGAACCGAGATCGGGAGAAGGCCTCCAGGACGAAAAGGAGGCCCCCATGACGAAAAGGACGCCCCAGGACGAAAAGGAGGCCCGAAGACGTAGAACAGAGATTGGGAGGAGGCCCCAGGACGAAAAGGAGGCCCCAAGACGTAGAACAGAGATTGGGAGGAGGCCCTCAGGACGAAAAAGAGCCTCCAGGACGAAAAGGATGCCCCCAGGACGAAAACGATCCACCCAAGGACGAAAAGGAGACCCTAAGACGTAGAACAGAGATTGGGATAAGGTCCCCAGGACGAAAAGGAGGCCCCTAGGACGAATAGGAGGCCCTAAGACGTGGAACAGAGATCGGGAGGTGGCCCCCAGGACGAAAAGGAGGCCCCCATGACGAAAATGAGGTCCCAGGACGAAAATGAGGCCCCCCAGGACGAAAAGGAGGCCCCAGGACGAACAGGAGGCACCCAGGACGAAAAGGAGGCCCCCAGGAAGAAAAGGAGGTCCCGGGACGAAAAGAAGGCCCCAGGACGAAAAGGAGGCCCCTAAGACGTAGAACAGAGATTGGGAGGTGGCCCCCAGGACGAAAAGGAGGCCCCCAAGACGTAGAACAGAGATTGGGAGGAGGCCCCCAGGACTAAAAGGGGGTCCCCAGGACGAAAAGGAGGCCCCAGAACGAAAAAGGATGCACCCAAGGACGAAAAGGAGGCCCCCAAGACGTAGAACAGAGATTGGGAGGAGGCTCCCAGGACGAAAAGGAGGCCCCAAGACGTAGAACAGAGATTGGGAGGAGGCCCCCAGGACAAAAAGTGGGCCCCCAGGACGAAAAGGTGGCCCCTAGGACGAAAAGGAGGCCCCCAGGACGAAAAGGATGCACCCAAAGACGAAAAGGAGGACCACAAGACGTAGAACAGAGATTGGGATGAGGTCCCCAGGACGAAAAGGAGGCCCCTAAGACGTAGAACAGAGATTGGTAGGTGGCCCCATGAAGAAAAGGAGGCCCCCAGGACGAAAAGGAGGCCCCCAGGACGAAAAGGATGCCCCAGGACGCAAAGGAAGCCCCCAAGATGTAGAACAGAGATTGGGAGGAGGCCCCCAGGACTAAAAGGAGGCCCCAGGACGAAAAGGAGGCCCCCAGAACGAAAAGGATGCACCCAAGGACGAAAAGGAGGCCCCTAAGACTTAAAACAGAGATTGGGAGGTAGCCCCCAGGACGAAAAGGAGGCCCCAGGACGAAAAGGAGGCCCCCAGCACGAAAAGGAGGCCCTCAGGACGGAAAGGATGCTACCGAGACGGGCAAGAAGCGACCCAGGTTAGACGAAAAGGCTTCCGATGGGTGGCAGGATATTCTTAATTTGGAAAACGAGGCCCCCAAGACGGAAGTGGATGCCCCTGCAATATAAAATTAAGACATGATAGGGGAGATTTCTCCGGACGCAATAGGGGGCCCAAGACGGGTAAGAAAGTCTCCGCAGGAATGAGAGAAGGCCACCGAGACCAGCCAGATGAGGCCCATATTTTGGAAGAGGAGAACCCTAGAAGAGAAGATCTAGGACTAGGACGCAAAAGCACCCTGCTAAGAGGATAATGAGGCACCAAACACAGATCAGGAGGCCCCCATGACGTGAGAGGAGGCCCCTAATTTGAAAAAGGAGTCACCTAGGAGAGGGTAGGAGTCCCCATAAATCAAGAGAGTGTCAAAAATGGCACGGAGGCAACCAGGATTGCAAAGGAGGCCCCAACACCGGAAAGGAAGCCCCAGAATATGAGAGGAGGCCCTAAGACGGAAAAGGAAGCCAGTGGATATGAAATGAGGTTTCGGAGACGCAAAAGCAGGCCCCAAATGGGTGAGGTTCCACCGAGATAGAAAAGGATGATCCAGAGACGTGGCAGGAGGCACCTAATTCGGAAGAGAACGACACAAGATTGGAAATGAGACCCGACGATGAACGAGGAGGCCCCTAAAATAGGAGAGAAAGGCCATTGGATAAGAGAGATGGCTCCCAGGCGGAAAAGAAGGCTCGAAGACGGCTAAGAAGGTCCCCGGGAAATAACAAGGCCACTAAGATAGGAAAGGTTGCCAGTAATTTGGCAGAGGAGGCGCCTGGGAGAGAAGAGGAGTCCACCAGGAGATAAGAGACCACCCCTAAGATGGGTAAAGATCGAATCCACACGCAGAGCAGGAGGCCCCGAAGACGTGAGAGGAGGCCCCTAATTTGAAAAAGAAGGCCTCTAGCAGAGAAATGAGGCACCTGCCGGATTCGAGAGGAGTCCCTCAAGAAGGAGTAGGTCTCTAGGACCAAATGAGGCCTCGAAGACCGGAAAGAGTTCCCAGGAAATGAGAGGAGGCCCTTAAGATGGGAGTGGTAGCAGGTATGGAAGGAGGTGAGGTTTCCAAAATTGAAGATCCTCAAGACGGGTAAGGCTTTGCCAGGATAAAGGAGGAGGCCCACGAGGCGTGGCAGGAGGCCCCTAATTTGGCAGAGAATGCCCTTCGAAGATGAGAGGAAGCCCCATGCCATGCTAAAGGGGCCCCAGAATGTAAGAGGAGGCCCTCCAAGACGGGAGAGGAGGACCATTGAATATGGAGGAGGGTGGGACACACAAGGAGACGTCGAAAACCGGTAAAGAGGCTCTAGGAAATGAGATGAGACCCTTAAGAAGCGACAGGAGGCCTATAATTTGCAAGAATAAACCCCTAAGAAATAGTAGGAGTCGTGTCTGGGTATTTTAAAATCACGATATCACGATCACGATAATCACGATACAATCCGTCGTGGCGACCGGGTGCTATGAACTGGAATGCCTGAAATAGTGAAATTTTGTATTTTAATGTGGTGGGTAATACATTTTAAATTGAAGTTATGGGTCTAATACATATTCGAAACCCTCCTCGTTTTAGGGCCTTGTTGTTTTTATGTGCACAGAGTAATTTTACGTGTCAGGGCTTTTTTCGAAGATCCCGATGTGTTTATTTAGCTCCCGGTCGTTTTGTACGTTTTGGAACCATGTTGCCTTTTGTGGCCTCAGCCTCTTTTTCAGGCCCTTGTGCGTTCTCATGGACCCTATGCGCCTTGCGAGCTTGCAGTGTATTTTTTTAGAGCTCCCGGTATGTTTATTTAGGGCTGCAACGCATGTTTTAAGGCCCTATCGCTTTTTGTGGAGACTTGGTGCGCTTTGGAGGGTTAGTTGTATTTTCGGGCACCGTTGTAATCTTATGGTCCCGCTGTGTATATTTGGGGCATCTGACGCACATTTGTGGGTCCCCAGTATGATTTTGGGGCTTCGGTGCGATTTTTCTGGGTCCCAGCGCGACTTATCGCGCCCAGGCGCGTGGTTCCGGAGACCCAACGTCAGCTTTCAGGGCTCAACACGATTTTTGTGGATCTTTTCTAGGTTTTTTAAAGTCCGAATCCTGGCTTGATTTTTCGAGCCTCTGGCGCCATGTTTTGTATCCCACCTCGATTTTTCCAGATCCGGCATGCTTTTCGGTGTCATACGCAATTTTTGAAGGCATCTGGAAAAAAATGTTCGGTGCTCCAGAGCCATTTTCCTGACCCGGAGACCCAACGTTGGGTTCCGGAGACCCAACGTCAGCCTTCAGGGCTCAACACGATTTTTGTGGATCTTTTCTAGGTTTTTTAAAGTCCGAATCCTGGCTTGATTTTTCGAGCCTCTGGCGCCATGTTTTGTATCCCACCTCGATTTTTCCAGATCCGGTATGCTTTTCGGTGTCATACGCAATTTTTGAAGGCATCTGGAAAAAAATGTTCGGTGCTCCAGAGCCATTTTCCTGACCCGGACATTTATTTGTTGGAATCCCTCCTTTTTGGAGGGCTCCAGCTTGATTTTTTGGGATGCCGATCCGGTTTTGTGGTATAGATGTAATTTCAGCAGTGTGAGGCAACTTATCAAGGGAAACCAAAAGAAAACCTTAGAACCGGGTGGTGGAGTTAGGGTTGAAATCCGACCAATCAGAAACCATAGTGGTAGATTAGGCCCCTCCACAGGACAATTTAGTTGATAACCAATTATATTATTTCGAAATGTTCCTTTTGACAAAATAGTGGTCGAAATCCAAGGACATTTTAATGGGCGTAGGTGCCCCCCCCCCCTGCAAATCCGTTTGCCCCCTCCTGCTTGACGCAAATATAGGTACTCCACTGGTCCCTCAATAATTTTCCGAAACATACGCCCGTGGGACAAAGCCAACATTGAGGAGACAAATTGCCCCTCACAAGCATACAATACAACATCCATGCCCCATAAAAAATGGGATGAATGATGTTTTTAAATGCATTTTCTTCCAACAAACTTCTTTTATGTTATTACAGCCTGCATGATTAGAGCTTCTCAGCTTCCATACCTTCTCAACGTCATTTACAAAACGGTACAGCACAGCGAAAACGATGGTCGTGAGGGCGTGGAATTTGAAGGTTTAGATTATGTATGCACTGACATTGTTGCATTGTCATTTATGCATTGCTGTTTAATGCTTGTTCTTACCGTGAATTTATTCGCTGAGGATATATTTTAGCTCGTGTGACAGTTGCCTTGCAGCCAGCACCAAATGTTATAAAAATAAACAAATTCCTAAGATGGCGCTCAGAAAACCAATGCAATCCACTTCTCGTTGTCACCTTTGCGAAATTGTCGTCCTTGGACTGAGAAATGATCGTCCAAGCTTTGCTTATGACATCAAGCTGGTGGGAGTAAATAACAGTAGTGATGAATCTAGCTATATTCATTTAGACTTGGAGGACTTAAAAGTGGGTTGATCAATGGCAGGTATCTGTAAGATATGCTCAGCACCAGCCCCGCCAGCTCGCTGCAATCTAGAGGCCAGCGGGAAGATTGGAGAAAGCATTGAGACGCAGGTTTGTTTTGGCACTCATGTATTTATCCAAATATTGCTTATTTATACCCTGGTATGCCCAGTTTTCAGCGAAAATGATTAGTGCTATTGCATTTTGAGTAAATGATGCACCTGCCAATAACAAACAATCACCAATATCAAATCATGTTCCCCATTCTCGAACCATAGTATAAGAGCCTAAAAACAATATGAGACTCCAACACAATGGAGGCCCCCTTTCCGGGAACAGGAGGCCCCCTTTCGACCTTGCCCCCTGGATGAATGTCGTGGCGACGCCACTGCTCTGGAGGAATCCAGCCGTCGCTTGATAACATTCATGACGCCCTTTATCGCTCCTACCGGGCACTTTGCGGCATATCGTCGATTTACGAACACTACAATGGAAGAATTTCTGAATGCTTCAGTGGGAATGATGGTATCCAGCGACTGGTGGATGTTGTCGTCGTCTACAGCAAGACAAAAGTGGACCACGTACAAAGGTTCAACCGGTTCTTGGTCCGCTGTAGGGACCGCCAAGTAACTGAATCCTGCTAAGGTTCAGAATATGCAGAAGTCAGTCAAGTTTGCCGGCTTTATCGTCTCTGAGGATGGCTACGTGTCGGATCCTGACCTGACCAGCGCGAAAACATCATTCCCAGCGCCACATTCCCTTACGGATTTACGCCGTTTCTTCGGCCTGGTCAATCAAGATGAGACCGCAGAGCTGCTAGAGCCGCTCCGCCACCTGTTGAGTACCAGGATAACTTTAATTGGGACGAATGTCATGATGCGGCGTTCCAAAAAACACGCGCTGCCGTGGCGTCGGTGCGCACGCTGTCATATTAGGACCCAACGCGTCCAATCACGCTGTCGACGGACGCCAGTCGGCTCAAGGGGCTGAGCTTTCTGCTGGAACAGAAGCAGCCAGACGGCACATGACGTGTCGTGCAAGCTGGCTCGCGTTTCCTATCGGACGCAGAGATTCGATACGCCACTATCGAGTTGGAGCTACTGGCTGTAGCATGGGCGAGCCGCAAATGCCGCCTTTTCCGCGGTGGGTTGCAGCATCTTGATCTACTAGTGGATCACCGTCCGCTCATTCTGATCCTCAACTGTACAAATTCAGACGAGATAGAAAATCCCCCCTACAGCGCTTACGAGGAAGCTGATGGAGTGGCACCTGACTGCAAGCTGGCGGCGGGGGAAGGATCACGAAGGCCCAGACCAGCCCAAGTTCCTTCAAAGGAAGACGAGCTTGCTGAAGATGACGACGCCGTGTCGGTGTCCACGATAACCAGCAACGAGATCACAAAGTCAAGCACCGACATGCGACTGGACGAGGTTCGTCTGACGGCCGACAGGAACAAGGAGGTACGTCTGCTGTTGCGGACGGTGCTCGGCGGCTTCCGGTCGCAAAAATCCGATCTGGCGGAAATTCTGCGCCCCCACTGGGCGGTGCACGACCACTTCACAGTCGACCAAGACTTGGTGGTATGCGGTCGCCACTTCGTCATCCCCAGACCTCTCAGGTCCTCAGTTCCGCGTGAGCTACATGCCGGTCACCAGGGCAAAGAGAAGACCAAGGTCCGGGCTCGTCAGATCGTATATTGGCCAGGAATTGACCTGGCCATCGAAAACATCATCAGGGCCTGCCGGCCGTGCCAAAAGGATCTGCCATCCTTCCAAAGGAAGACGCACCGCCGTCACGAGTTCGCCAGTCGTCCCTTCCAGCACTTATGAGCTGACTTAAGTCAGTACACTGGGCAGTACTTCTCGTCGCAGTGGATCCACACTCTGGCCTGCAGATGGTGCGGACGTTTGGCACCAATGCCACTGTGGTCAGGCTCGCGATAGAGTTACGGGGCATATTCTGCATCGCCGGCGTACCGAAGATCCTCGGGTCGGACGGTGACCCACAAACCAACGCCCGATTGTTCCATGAGTTCCAAGTCACAACGGGCTGTGCAGCATCGCGTCTCTTCACCCCACTACCCGCAGTCAAACGGACGGGTGGAGGCTGCCGTGAAGCGCACGTCAACATTGATCAGACGATGCTGGGACGAGCGCTCCTCAGCCCTGGATCCGGACGCGTGGGTGCGCGGTGTGCTGCAGCACCGTAATTCCCTGGGACCGGATGGCTGTTCTCCAGCACAAATCTTGTTCGGACACCTTGTACGGGACATGCTGCCAGCACACAGATGATGCCGGGGCCCTCCAATATCGTTTGGCAACCGGTGACGTCACATGGCCTGGACAATTGCTAAGTCCCGTAGGCGCTCGCGTAGGCGCAAATTTCCGTGTTTTCCACACGTCATTTTCGACCTTAAATACCATCAAAATGGGACAAAATCGGGTTCAATTGAAAGCTTGAAGAAATTGTCCACGAATACGAGTCTTATTTTTATCTAACACTCCGACTTCTTGCTTGGACCCGCGCTGACTGCATTCATGTCGAGCGCCGCAGGAATCGCGCGGTGCCACGGGTAGTAGCAGTATGATGAGACAGGCCAACTGAAGATCACGGCTGGGAACGAGGGGTAGGAGCAAGTAAGAGATAACTGTTCCAACATAATTCCTCTCCACTCGGTGCAAGAGCGTAAACAAGGGTGGGGGCACCAGGGGGCATGTGCCTCCCATGAGAATGTGGTACCCCTCCGGGCAGGACAAGGCGCCAACATTATATTTAGGCTACCGGCGGAGGTACCGATGCTGGTTGGAATGTCACGCCATTATCACCCATGTGCAGATACGGAACCTGCAGCTGGTTTTCAGGTTTGTTTTCATTTTTCATTCATATGCGCCTAGACCAGAAGTGTTCTTTGATATAATTTTGAGGAGCAAATGCCCCCTCAGTGTTGGCTCTGTCCCCAAATAATTTAGACTTTTAACATTGGGTACCATAGAACATGCGTCCAATCGATGTCGGGCTTCCCATTAATTTGATGTATTTTTCACCCAATAATCCATAGTGTAATATGGATAATCAATAATATATATATATATATATATATACATATAACATATGCATATATATACATATATATATATATATATATATATAGCATTTGAACAGGAGGGAGAGGGTTGAAATCCACTGACTTCGGAACGATGGTGATAGGTTTGGCACCTTGCAGCGCCAAATTAAGTTGTTCCTACTCATCATAACATAAAATAATAATTGGTACTTATGAAAAATACTGGTCCAAATCCGGCGACCATTTGTATGAGTGTTGCTTGAGCCACCTCGAAATCCGTTTGCCCCCACATGCAAATACTAGGTACGCCACTATCCACGCTACTCTATCTGGGATATGTGAATTTTGAGCCTTAATCACTGAAAGGGGCTTAGACCTCCAATGTAAAATCCAGCCCATGAAATACAGGTGTTTCTGTTGTTGGGGAAGGGAAGGTGATGTGAACAGTAGGAGCAGTTCCTCCCAGAACCTCAAAACAATGCAGCTTAAAGCTGTGGATTTTATGGTTTTTCAAGCAAACATTTGGAGACATCTGGATAAAAAGCTTGACTTCCCCTGCACCAGCCTTGAAGGCCTGTCGATAGCACTGACAATGAGTGTATCCCAGAGTAAGGCCACAAGGTGACCAACCCCCTCACTGAACTGATGAAACTTCAATTGAAATTGACCTGAAATTGGATATTCAGTGCACTGAATCATATAATATTGGTATGAATACACACAGACATGTTTCAGCCCCCTAACCACACCATTTTAGAATACTAGAAGATCACACATATAATTAATGCTGTTCTCCAACATTACTACCAGGTATTCCTACCAAATCCGGAAATTATTTGCTATCTTAGAAAAAAATGCACCTTACTTGTCATAAAAAGAGATGGCTTAGTGCTTCATTCACATTTGTAGGCATGCATGGCCACACATCCTCTTCTTAATAGCATCTTTTGCACTGCAGTTGGTCCAATTTGTATCCCCAAGTGCACTCAGTGTGCCTTTTCCACTAGGGATCATGGGTCTCTGTGAACCAGCTGATGCACACAGTGCACCTCAAGTTACTAAGATTTACAGTCTAGGATGTGGCCATACAGAAAGAATGCTCCAATGCATATGCACTCCGTTAAGCAAATGGTATTAATTATGCTTGGTAATTTGCAAGCAAATTGAGTTGACAAAAGCATCATAGTTGGAAATGAGGATATTTCCATCGAAAGGTTAGGATAGGCTAGGTTAGGTTATGCTGCATTTTAAAAACATTATTTTTATGCTATGCTACCTAAATGAAAGCCCATTTTTGGTGTAATTTTGCTCACAACCTGAAAGTGAGCATTTGGCCAAAAAGTGAGTGATCCCATCATCTTAGTCACCTTTATAAACATTGCATTGGAATGCTAAATTCCAAGGATTCATAAAACACATTAAAGCATAAATTTACCGGTGAGCCTAGGTTCATATCTGTCAAATCCAGCCATGGTTTCAATTTCAATTTGTGAAATTTTAAGGTTTATGAACGAGAACGGGTTGAGGGTTGTTGTATCCTATGAATTGAGGAAATGCTGCACCAAACTTAAGAGAATGTTCAATAACCTAGGAATCCAAAGAATATTCATCAGCCACATATTTCGATTTCCCATGCCAACAATCAGAAACACCGTATGCCCAACCCAGGCCCTTGTCATCCCCATGCCTATATATCACCTTTGCCCAACCACAACAACACTCGGATGTCTTCGCTGCGCTACAGATGAATCTTAGCCAGGTTTTAAAGCGTATTTGGAATGTTTATGTGACGTCATCGTATATACCAAAATCCTGGTAGATTCTAATAGAAATCTCGCATATTTCTGCTTACGTCACTAGGGCCGGAACTAGAAAACCTACTAGATTCCGTTGTACCCTTTAGTATTAGTACCCAGGATGATGCTTCGCTGCGTGCTGTCAGCGCACCACCGGTGATGCTGAAGCTGCTGCTACTATTCACCGGGACCTGGTGGAGGCCCACAACAACCAGCGCACTCGCGATCTACCGGGGCTTTAGGTCGACAGCCAGGTGGCGCTGTAAAATCCCTCTACTGGCAGATGGGATCGATGTGGCTTTGTAGCCGAGGTTACGCGACGCCACCGATACTTCGTCCGTCTGCTAGGTAGAAGAGTATTAACACGGAACAGACGTCACCTACGTCAACGATACGCCACGCCAGGCTGGACGAGGTCGAGACGGTGTCGTCGCCGGCCGCGGTGCTATATCTGCCTCCGTCCCATCCTGCGCACCCGGCGCCGCCGCCGACCGCCGCCGCGGGTGCGCCGCGACGATCCGATCGCCTGCACCGGCGCCCACAGCGCCTCATAGAGTTGATGCGTTGTGCAGAGCCGGAATGGTGAAGGGGTGGGGCCGTAATGTGGGTGTGGATGGTGGTACCTTGTGATATAAATGTCGTTTACTTTTGTTCGGCTCAAATCTGTCGTTTAAGTATTTTGGTGCAAAAGTATAGGTAAGTTTGTTCAGTCGCATCACACATAAGTGCAGTACGCAGTAAATTGCTAGTGAGAGGGTGTAGTGGTTGAGTTAGCCACCAGTCAGCCGCCGCGGACATCCCTTCAGCTGAGCGGGGGAAAACCGATACAGTTCCCTTTCAGACTTCCTCGAGTGTGTGTCGTGTCCTACAGCGAACTCAGGTGGAATTGAACCAGAGAGCGCACACTTTACCATACCGAAAGCTTTTCGAAGATTGAACTTCTAACTCGGGCGGACTGGGCTGTCGGCGGAACCCAAGCCGAGAAAGGGCCCCTGACCTGATGGACAGGGTCCAAACGTTTGAAAAGGGCCCTCCGACTTGCCGGAAAAGACCCTGGGTCGTCAAAGACGGCCCCTGAAATGACGGAGTGAGGCCCTTTTTGCCGGAGAGGACCTCGGGCCGTCAGAAAGGGCCCCTGGGCCAACAGATGGGGCCAAATACGTACAAGGGCCCCTGGCCTCATGGAGGGGCCCAAGCTGTTGAAAGAGGTCCTCCGGCCTGCCAGAGGAGGCTCTAAATCGCTAAGGTCCCCTGCGCCGACGAAGAGGACCCACCCTAGCTGTTGTAGGACCTGGGCCGTCGGGGAGGGCCCAGAGCCGGTATGAAGGGCCCCTGGGCCGATGAGGGTCGAAATCGCATAGGGGGGGTCCTGCGTGATAGAGGAGGCCCAAGGTTTTGAAGAGGAGACTCCGACCAGACGGAGAGTGTCCTGAGCCGTGAAAGAGGGTTTCTGAGCCGACGGATAGGGGCCTGGTTCGGACACGCAGAGCACTGGGTCGGCTTTGGCTCATGCTGATGGAGAGGAGTTCAGAGCTGACAGCGGGTCTCAGGCCGATACAGAGGCCCCCGAGCTTCGGAAACGATCCGGGCCGAAGCGGTGGGTTCCCAGTGCTACGCAAAGGGCTCAAAGTCCTTGGAGGGGCCCTGGCTGTTACACAGTAGTAGCATTTCCAAGAGTGAAAGTGCATCTGCCCCCTGTCGAGTCCAATGGGGCCCTCCAGGCGACCGCCTTGAGGGTCAGAAATATAACCGAGGAAAAACTTAAATGCATCTAATAGCTTGTGTAGAAAGCTTGAAACCTGAAGATGTCAACCATGAGGGCTAGCAAGGGCCAATAGGACAAGAGAGGACCCGCCCGAGAGCTGAAGTGTCTATGCCAGCGGAAAAGAGCAGTCTCGGTTGGAATTGGCCTAACAGGCCTAACAGCTGAGGAATAAACAGGGCACGTCGTTACGCGTCAAGCGCGGATATTAGCCGTCGGCCGTCGAGAGGCGAAGCTAGCGCCACCAATCGGCCGGCGGGGAAAACTATAGGCAGAGCGGTCCGACATTGTCACAAATTCAACGATACCAAGAAACCATGCAATAAATGTTTGAAAAAAAGTTGCAGCACTGCGTTGTAATGCCATGAATTCGGCGAACGTTAAGCTTGGTTGCGATCATTTTGTTGAAAAATTAGCTTCGGGATTTGGACCCCAAAATAATGCCGTCATTGATCCATTCACGAATTTGTAATTGTTTGCCGCGATGTCAAGTAAACGTGTCACGAATGAAAAAAAAGTCGCAGCACTGCCTTATAATATGAATTCAGCGACCGTTAAGCTCAGTTGCGGTCATTTCGTTGAAAAATTATGTTGGGGGTTTGGACCCCCAAAACAATGCCGTCATTGATCAATCCACGAATGTTTAATTGCTTGCCGCAATATCAAGAAAACGGGTCACGAATCTCAGAAGGTCGCAGCACTGCGCTATAATGTCATGAATTCGGCGAACGTTAAGCTTAGTTGCGATCATCTTATGGAAAAATTCGCTTCGGGATTTGGACCCCCAAAATAATGCCGTCATTGATCCATCCACAAATTTGCAATTGTTTGCCGCGATATCAAGCAAACGAGCCACGAATCTCAAAAAGTCGCAGCACTACCTCATAATATCATGAATTCGGCGAACATTAAGTTCTGTTGCGGTCAGGTTGTTGAAAAATTCGGTTCGGGATTTGGACCCCCAACACGATGCCGTCATTGATGCGATTTGCAACATCAGTGGAGTGACGACGTGCTACTTTCAACCCCAAATGCCGACACCAATTTTCGCGCAATGACATCCGGAATACGATACATGTAAATAAAAACATCTGAAGTTGATTAGGCACTAAGCAGTAAGGCACTAAGATTAGGCACTAGGCAGTAAGGCACTTTTACAAAAACGCATCAATTTGATCTTAAAATCGATAACTAGCGACCCTGGCGTCTGTCCTAGTCGTGGGTTCCGCACCCACGAATTTAGAATTGTTTGCCGCAATATGAGATAAACGGGCGAGGAATTTTGAAACGTCGCAGAACCGTGCAATAATGCCATGAATTCGTCGAACGTTAAGCTCAGTTGCGATCATGAGAAATTTTGTTCGAGATTTGGATCCCCAAAAATATGGTCATCAGTGATCTATGCACGATTTTGCACCTACCTGTTTTTTTTATTTGCTGGAGATCCCCGGTATTCGCATTAACATTGCCTCTGACGCCTAACGTAAGAATCTGAGAATGGTGGGATGCTCTTTGGGTTTGAAAGGGCCCCTGGGGGATTAACAGGACCACTGAGAGCTGAAGAGGATCAGTGAGGGCACATCTCAGATCAGTGAAGCCACATCTCAGATCAGTGAGGGCACATCTCAGATCGGGAATTCCCTGAAGTGAGAGCTAAACAAGCCTATTGAGAACTGTGATGGCCCCTATAAGCAGGAGAGGGCCCTAGGTGATGCAGAGGATCTCGTGAGAGTCAGAAAGGACTGGACTGAGATTCTTCTGATGTTGAGAGCGGCCCCGAATGAATGAACAAGGTCACCCGAGGAGCAAAAATATGTCCGCTCGGTTGGAATTTAGGTGAGGAATACCGAGGGTCAGCCTCAAAGCCATAATATTTTTGAAGCCACAACAGCTGTCGATAACTAGGAAGGGTACCTAGCAGCTTGACAGGGCCAATGAGGGCTAACAGAGCTCTCTGAGAGCTAAGAAGAATCCCGAGGTATAGCTATGATTGTGAGGAATACCGAGGGCCAATGTCAGAGCTAGAAAGTCCTTGGAGCTAGAAAGACTGTCAAGGACTGGGAAGGGCCCATAGCAGCTGAAAAAGATCCCTGACAATTGGAAGTGTTCACTGAACGCTAGAGAGGACTGAACTGGGATGCCCAAAGAGGCTTGGAAGGGGACCCTATGAGACGAACGGAGTCCCCTGAGATCCAAAGACGGTCCCTAAGGGATGGTTGGAAGGAAGGATGGATGGATAGTTGGATGGAAGCGATGGTTGTGAGGAATGCTGAGAGCCAGTTTCAGAGCTAGAATGTCATTGCCAGCCTGAAAGACTGCCAAAGACTAGGGAGTTCCCCTGAGAGCCAGAGCGAACCGACTGTGATGCTCCTGAGGCTTGGGACGACACTGAGGGATGAACAGATCTACCTAAGAGCTAAGGAGAGTTCCGAGAGCTGGCGATGTTTGCGAGAAATTGTGAGGCCTGTCTCAGAGCTGCAGGATTCCCCTGAAAAATAGACAAGTTTGTCGAGGATTGCGAATGGGCCATGCAGGATGGAGAAGGCTCCTGACGGATGAATAGATCTCCTGAGATCCAGAGAGGACTGGACTTGGATGTTCCTGAACTTTGGGATGGGCACCTCAGGGTTTGAGGCCCTCTGAGAGCTAGGAGAATCCTTGAGAACTGGCAATGGGCGCGATAAATACTGAGCGTATAGCTCAGAGCTAGCCTCAGATATACGATATCTTTGAGAGCCATAGATGCTGCCAAGGGCTGGGAATGTCACCCACTGTCACCTCAGCGGCGGCACCACCTTACGGTCGCCCCAACGGCCACAGCCGTTCTGGCGGTGACGACCGCCCAAGCGGCCACAGGTGTCCCAGTCGCCTGACCACAGCTGCTCCAGCAGCTACGGTCGCTCCAGAGATAGCGAAACAAACAGCCTAGCTGTGATGACAGTCGCTCCAGCGGCGCCAGTTGCTTCTCGTTGGCCCAGGGTGACACCGGTTAAGCAAAAAGAAAGACAAATAATTTACAGGGTGTTGTGTGTTCGGCATAGCTGGTCAGGCATATTGCTGGTCGTTCCCCAATCCCCAAATCTTGCACTTATTATTATCCACCAGTATTCACGCCTCATTTTGAGAACGTCATACATTATATATATATATATATATATATATATATATATATATATATATATATATATATATATATATGGAAGCCTTATATATAACGGTAGGTGAACGTCTTCAGATGTTCGTCCCCCCCCCTCCCCCTCCACTCTGGAGCAAATGCTCTCTACAACATTGGCTCGATGTCGTCGTGAAATTTATTCATATTATGCAGCTTTGTGCATTACTACTTTTTAAAACCGCTCATAATCCGCACAGTGCCAGAAAGCATGTCGGTGCATGATATCATATTATATCTGGAACATCTGCAGAGTGGAGGCCGAGTTAGTAGTTCAATCATCGAAAAGCTTCAAATATGGTAAAGCTTGCGCTCTCCAAACGAGCATTTGTAGCAAAAACGCCATTATTGCATATGTTGCATATCAAGCCAAAAGACGGTCCTTCCATTCTTTCAATTATTTTGAAAATATTTGAAAGGGCATCGAGGTCACGGGAGGTCTCGTGACCTGAGATCATGGGGTAACTATTATAATTTTTCATAAAATCTAACAAATATTATCCGAATTGGATTCCCTGAACCATTACGAGCTCATAAATGTGTGGATATTTATATTTCGAATGCTATTTAACATAGGTATCGGCCACCGAACATAGCCTTGCGGCGTGGCCTTCCATAAATTCCAGACGCTATATCTCCTGAACCTCTGACCTGGTCGAAGTCAAATTTGTACAGGTGGATTCAGGGCATAGGTAACCCCATACAACAATTTTGGTCCAGATCTGAGAGATGAGGGTGCCGGGCCCTGGTCGATCTGTCGTAGAATGACCCACCATCTAACTTTGATGCTAGGTTGCAGCTATTCTGCAACACGACTATTAACTGACCATCTAATTATGACGCTAAAGGTGCAGCCATTATACGACATCACCATTAACGGTCTGTCTACTTATATCGCCAACGATGCAGCCATCATGAAATTCGACCATTAATGGCCTGTCTACCTATAGCGCTAACGATGCAGCCATTATGCAATACGACCATTAACTGACCATCTAATCACGACTCCGACGGTGCAGCTATCATGTGAGACAACCATTAACTGCCGATCTGGAAAATACAGATAATATGCAGAGCAATGGTGGGCGGCGGTATGGCTCTCACTTGAAGACAGGCCTGCAATTTGCAGTAATGGCCCAATATATCGATACAATTGTTCAAATAACCTAATCAAAGCATAATGAAGTCCCCATTTTGTCTCCCATGGTAAGTCAGAGCTTCCCATGGCCCCTTGTATCGGCTAACCGATCTTTGGGATCTCTTAGTATCTGCAGTACTGACTAGTGGGTGATCTCTCTTGAGCTTCCACCTCCTTTTTGTGATATAGCTTCAATAATTGGGGTGTGTTTGAAGCTCGTAATCTCTGAACTGACAAATACTAGACTAATTGATAATGGCCAAGTTTCACGTAATGGGATTTTAGTTGCGAAAAAACGGTAATAATACTTCGTAGACAAAACTGAAATGTTTTTTTTTGTCACAGGAGAAGCATTTACAGCATAATTTAATAATTTTGCTTAGGGGTTGCCATCGATTTAAAAACCTTCTCGTAGCAATGACGTCACATACCTGGTGGTCTCGAAGCGCCCAAGCCTGAAACACACAGGGAACCACAGGGAATACGTTGGATTGTTCCATGCGAAGTTTTTCAACCGACTCGCGTCATGGATACTAAGGCGAGGGCTTGTGATACCGAAATGTTACTATTTTAACGAAAATATGAAGCTTGGAAGGGTAGGTAATCTATTATGGTGGTAATACAGCAACTAACATTTCTGTTTGAAATCCGGCGCAATGCGGTGCGTACAAACAGCAAAAGCTTGTACTAGGTCTATAGGTAAAATGAGTAAAATAATGGAAAAGACAATGACAAATTATGTGTGGCTTAGCTGAACAAACACCATGGCTTCCCCTCAGCAAAAGAGAAGCTGTCTATACCTAGTTCCATAATTGGCATTCCATAGTGGGGTAAACTGCAAGCTGCATCCCAATGTAAGTACTTGATATATGATTAATGAATAGCATACCAAGTTTATTTTAATCGGTGAATATTGCACATCTCACATCACATGATTGGTAAAATATATGGCCAAATACATAGAGATGCAGTTGAAATGCACATGTGTATTGTGATAGTTCGGCAGTTGTCATAGCATACCTTCAAGCAGTATTGTGATGGAGCAGAGAGGGTAAGATGCCTGCTCCAATTACTGCAACATATTGATGATGTCCATGGAGATATTGCAAAAAGGGACTGCTATCAAAGGACAAATTGCAGGGATGAATTTGCTATACGCTATGGATTTTAGACAAGGTACATATGTTTTCAGGTTGATCGTGACATGTAATGCCAGGCATGTTGTGGAATTGTATTTAGCTTACTTGCAGAAATATATACACTGTGCATGTGTAGCAGTTTATGCAATCAATTATCAGTCAGTGTAGGCAGACATGATCAGCTACCTGCAGGTATATATATATTCATGAGACAAATTTTGCATGCATTTTACCTGCATGAAGCAAAGTGGTTAGGTTTGGCTATGTCAGGTTTGGTTAGGTTTTTTATCTAGAATTTTAAAAAAAAGTCCTAGAGAAAGTTTATGCCATGCTGCATTAGGTTTGGTATTTTAGTATTTTTTAGAGCAAAAAATTACTTGAATTTGGCGCATTTTTTGATAATTTTATTTTTGCATGGGTGGTTAGGTTATGTTAGGTTAGGCTATGCTACACTTTTCCTTTTTTACATTATTTTCTGCTATATTACCCATTTCCAAGCCCACTTTTGGTGTTATTTTGCCAGCAAACTGAAAAGTATGCATTTGCAGAGAAAACGAGTAGCCATATCATGTTGACCACATTCATGAACATTGCGTTGGAAAAAGAAATTCCAAGAATTCAAAAATTACATAGCACAAATTTTCCAAATGTCTTTAGAGCTTCAGCATGCTGCAGTCAGCTAGAAAATGTTAATTCTCTTCACTTAATGATAATATGAAGTATGGTTCTATTTTGTGGGAGTTTGCACAACAATAGAAGATTAGATTACCGTTTTCAAGCTAAACCTTCATGTGAAAAACGTCAATGTTTGCACTTCTGAGGAAAGTACTCTGCTTCCAGTCCCCCCCCTCATCCTTAGGCGTGCCCACGACTATCAAAATAATCGTACCCTTGTCTACCAGTGGTACATATACATAGAAATGTTCGTCGCAGCAAGCGGAGCCAATAGCAGAGTTCAGCGGACTGTCTCGGCGTGCAAAATCGCTCGACAACGTCCTCATCTTGTCGGCCGTCGGGAGTCCGATAAACATTGCTTCTGGCTTACTTGCAGTTGCATTTGTATACATCGGCACAAACAAGAATAATAGCGTCGTTTTCTACGATCCATTTTCCCCTGACGATCGGATGTGATCCAAGCTAAAATTGTCGCGATTATTTCGAACTGGCAGCTTCCCAAATGGAAGATATAATGGGTGGCAGTCAAGCATCGTTGAGCTCTACATATGTGACGTCCCAAATATTTTGACCAATTACGAGGCGTGGCATTCTGAGGTGCTTCTTTGAATTATTTAAGTAATTTAGGGATTTTAAAGAAATAAATGAATGCCACCATCGTCTTTAAAATTAAAATCACTAGTGAAACTTGAAAAAAATACGGCCTGTCCCGACATGAAACTTGTCCATCACACACATACTGTACTAATTGATACTGACACAAACACCGTACCAATTCACACTCACACAAATACCACATCAATTGATACTGACACAAACACCGTACCAATTCACACTCACACAAATACCACATCAATTGGTACTGACACAAATACTGCCCCCATAGTTCAGTTGGTTAGAACGCCGATTTGTTGACGACTTCTCTGTCCTGGTAATGATATATCGTCACTGACACAGGACGCTCAGTCTCGGTCTATATTCACTGACGGGCGTGGGAAGACTGCCGAGGCGACCGGCGCGGCAGCCAGCCGACACGTGTCCCCCAACAAATGCTCCCCATCTGTCGGGCCATCGCACACATCTACACACAGACACACAATATCTCCCTTCCCCCATGGTTTCGCGACCAAGCAGTGTCGGTATCGTGCGATACCGATACTGTGGGGGCGGGGTTGATATTGCCCTTCAATACCGGACCGATCGTGGGGTAACGGTCAGTCGGTCAAGTGGTCGTCGTCGTCGCTGGCTGCGGCGGGGAACGTCGGGGATCGCCACGGGCTCAGTAAACCTAACAGTTTTACGACCGGCGGTGGTCGGGGCCGAACTACCCTCGTCGGTGACATATCAGAATGTCCACAGCTCGTAATGTCCACAGCTCGCAGTGTCCACAAATTCATAATGTCCACAGCTCATAGTGTCCACAGGTCACAATGTCCACATGTTCATAGCTTCCACAAATCACAATGTCCACAGCTCATAATGTCCACAGGTCATAATGTCCACAGCTCGCAATGTCCACAGGTCATAACGTCCACAGCTCACAGTGTCCACAGCTCGTAAGTACCACGGTGACATATCAGAATGTCCACAGCTCGTAATGTCCACAGCTCGCAGTGTCCACAAATTCATAATGTCCACAGCTCATAGTGTCCACAGGTCACAATATCCACAGCTCATGATGCCCACAGCTCACAATATCCACAGCTCATGATGCCCACAGGTCATAATGTCCACAGCTCGTAATGTCCACAGGTCATAACGTCCACAGCTCAGTGTCCACAGCTCGTAAGTACCACAAGCTCACAACGTCCACAAGTTCATAATGTCCACGAATTCATAATATCAACGCGTTCGTAATGTCCACAGGTCATAGTGTCCACAGCTCATAATGTCCACCGGTTCATAATGTCCACGAGGGGGGCATTCATAATGTCCACACGTCACAGTGTCCACAGCTCACAGTGTCCACAAATTCATAATGTCCACAGCTCATAGTGTCCACAGGTCACAATGTCCACATGTTCATAACTTCCACAGCTCACAATATCCACAGTTCATAATGTACACAGGTCATAATATCCACAGCTCACACTGTCCACAGGTCACAATGTCCACAGCTCACAGTGTCCACAGCTCGTAAGTACCACAAGCTCATAGCGTCCACAAGTTGATAATGTCCACGAGTTCAAAATATCAACGAGTTCATAATGTCCACAGGTCATACTGTCCACAGCTCATAATGTCCACAAGCTCGAGTTCATAATGTCCACACGTTCATTATTTTCGCAGTTCATAACGTCCACAGCTCATAATGTCCACAGCTCATATTGTCCACAGCTTATAATATCCACAGCTCACAACTTCCACAGCTCGTAATGTCCACAGCTCGTAATGTCCACAGGTCACAATGCCCACAAATTCATAATGTCCACAGTTCATAACGTCCACAGGTCACAATGTCCACACCGTTTCCGCGAAGATATGATACGTGAAATCATTTTCGACCTTATCGCATTTGGCGGCGCGGCAAACCGGCAGACGTAGAAACCTCTGGTTCACCTCTTGTTAACAGATGGCAGGTCGATCAATTCGCGCGAGATGCTGCAGGACCATGAATTCATTCAATACATGTTTCTCGTAATCCGAGTTGGATATTGGCTTGCGTTTTATTTTGAGCCTGACGTTTCTAAGTCAATATCGATGCATAGTAGGCAAATGCACCTACTCTTGTGGCTAAATTCTTAAATGCAATGGGATCTAGGCTTAACCCTCGCATTGGTGACATCCCAATCCTCCTTCGTATTGGTGGCGTCACCTCAGATCGCAGCCAGCTCGCCTCCGCGGGGAAAGCCGAGCCGGGCGGCGACGTCGAGCGCCCGTGCACGCAGGCTGAGAAACGGACGATTGCAGTGGCGGACACAGTCGTTGAACTGTTCATCATTTTGGCAACGTGTCCAGTATCTTCAGATATGTATCCTGTTGCGCTCTTGGTGCATCATCTTTACCCTGCCACTGTCATGTGGGGGTGTCCTTGGAGATCAAGCTGAAGACGCCACTGGCAACGTGCACATGTCACTGGATACTGCGAGTGTGAGGCACGGTATCGTGCGGTCGTCGGGGAGGGAACGGGTAGTTGACGCGTGGTCTTCCCACGCCCGCTTGAGACTGGGCTGCTAGGAACTGACGCCAGCGGATGGTCTGGCTTATTCAATGGCCGACGTGGTTGACTGGTTCAAAGTCGACACATATATGTCTAATGGCAAGGTGTTGAACGATATGTCAAATGCATGGCTTCTTAACCTTGAAATCATACTGCTCGTATGCAGCATGCAGCTAGTAGAAAATCTAAGCCAATTCATGAAATCAGTTACCCAGTTTGCATGGGCCGCGGTAATTCGAATTACTACCTTAAACAGCGAAGCGTCGCATTTGCCGTCCCGTGAAAATGCTTGTCGGACGTTAACAATTTCGAATTCACCGCGGGCTGAAATCCTGTCCCCCAATAAGGATTTTGGCAATGGGAACGGATTTCGCTTAGATTTACTGTGAAAACAAAAACGCGACTCATCTCCGTGCCGCGTTAGGAAAAAAGTGTCTGTTTTTATCTACTTCCTTGTGGACAATTAAAATGTTTTGTAGGAAGGTGAAGTTCAAGTGATGCTCGGGCTCGTGCGAGATAACCAATTAATTCGTACTACCGTCGGCAAGCCGCATAGCAATGCGCATGTGAGTTGGTGTTGAGAACGTAGTTCGAAGTTGTTCGAGCATGGCAATTTGAAAGGCACCCCCATAGCTAGACAAACTTGAACAATTAGGTATATTTAAACCTTGAAATCCATCCTATTAACCACACATAAAGCAAGGATTAACTCATTCAAGCTGTGGTGATCGTTCAGGAGGTATTCTGATATCAGTATTACGTAATTATTGAATGTTTAAGTTTAATGAGGTGAAAGACAATATCATCGGTGTAGATACTGTGCTACCAGTATGGGCAACTACCCTCCGGCTTGAAAGTTGGGATGCCAGGGTCCCCTCAACTTCCAAATACATGCTTGATTTTTACAGTTGGTAAAAATGTTTCAAAAATACCCTATGTCTAGAATAAGGCGGCCGAAGTCCAGTTAATTTTTCGGATGTTGGGGCGTACTTTGGCATAGCATCTACCGTGCTTATTTGGTGACGTCGCGTGATAAGCTCATGTTCTTCTGTCTCGCTACAGTCTTCATAGCAAGAGGTGAAGCAAATTGTAATGACGCCATTGTTGCAATCATTGGATAGGGGAAACCGGGTCTAGTTGATACAATTTTGGCGAAACTCAACATAACTCATCACTTTGGAGGGGTAGCGAGGAGATAGCTACACCCACGCCAAGCCTAAACCTGGTATCATCACGATTTTTTTCGTGGCATCCTCTGGGCTCTCCACCAGAGAGCAAATCATCGCGTAACTACCGGTTCATCAACTTACCCCGCTATAGGGTTAAATTGTTACCGACGATGGGATAAGTTGATAAAATGTAGGTTAAGTAAACTACGTTATGTATATAGGTGGTACTAGTTTGCGCCTCTTGAAAGGTCCATATTTCACGCTTACAGTAATAATACTGGTTTGAGTCTTGACTGACCATAGCTAATAGTTTATGCCATTTATGGAATGCTCAAACGTTCATTCCGTAGCTGCACCTTCCTCTCCCCTTCCTTCAGTCTTTTCCATCGGATGAGAAATGACCGTAGAAATATTGCATAGGATATCTTGATTCATCTTTAGCAGACACCATAATAAAAATAAGCAATTCTGTGGTCATTTTTTTCATTTCCAATCAACAAAACGTTGAAACAGGCTGCATTTTAGGCATGAATTTAAACGCATTTCACAGTCGCAAAGTTGAGAGAACATGGTAATGATAGCCGACACCTAAAAAATTAACAAGTGGGCGGCAAAGTAGAAACTAAGGGTGAAGCAAAGGTATTGGAATTTTACTTTCGGTGCAAAAATGTGTCACAACTTCATCATTCCGTAGTCACGGGTCGAAAGGACTTGGGCTTGTTATTGCCGCGAGAAGAGGGTGTCGGTAGCAACATGTGCAACAGTAGCCATGGTAACCGGCTTCATGCTTTTGGAGAAAATGCTGTTGTATCAACCGTCCCGTGTATCAACTAGACCCGGTCTCCCCTACTCATGTTGTCACGGTTATTGAATGTGTTTCCATGGCTACCTCGCAAGCTGTCATCTGGACTGTGCTATTTGGGTCCTCTTAGACTATGACGTGTGGCGGCTCGTAATGTATTGACATCAGCGCTTACATAATCGCAGGCATCATATTTTGCTTTTAAAACGCTTCGGAAAGGACATTGCAAACATTGCGATAAAAGATGTAGGGCTGGGTGTTACGGAGACTGGGACGGTATCTTGTGGTTAGGTTGAGTGAGCCATTCATCTCAAAACAAAAACGCTGGGTATCCCACTATTAATATATCGCCGGACCCTACAACGGCGATAGTGCTGAAACAAACCTTGCTGGGTTCCAAACAAATCGCGCCGCGGCCTGAGAAAATCGTACCAGATCCCAAAAATCGTCGGACCCCATCCTCCGGAAAAATCGCGATGGAACCTGAAAAATTCCACGGTGGCTCAAAGCTTTCACAGAGTCCCGGAATGGTTCAGTTTGTATCAATGAATACCAAGGGAACCCTCGAAATATCGAGCAGAGTTAAAAAAATTGCATTGAGTCTTAAAAATCGATGCACCGGACCTCCAATGTTGGTGCCATTGCTGAACGTGTGGCGTAACATCTGCCGGTGTGCGTCTACCAACGCACATGACATGGCCCATGTCCAACTGAGAAATTAGGAGTCATTGAAGCAAAGTTTAGGGTAGATCAGTTTAGGTTTCACAGACGTGTGTAAGCTACGTTCTTGTAGATTAGCAGGCGTGTGGTGCATATTTTGGGAAAGGGGTGCACTTACTATCGCCCCGCAAGGTGTTAATGTCCTCGCCCCCAATCGTTTGGGATTGTATATTCAAAAGTTATATTGTTTCACTAGATTACCGACGTCTTGTGCTTCAGTCATGATCACCGTATATAAGCAATTGATCGTGAAATCCGAAACGTTGGTAATTTCTTGAAATAATAGTCATTCATTTTAAGAACCTTTTAATGGTTATGAAGACATTACAAGCTGTATTTTCCTCCCATGCATGCTTAGATCGTACTCCGCTACGAAAGTCCATGTTTACATGGGCTTTTGTTGGCTTACACGGTGCATCACAATTTGATTCCTTACCTATGATGACACTTCGTTTGTACCTCCCCCTCCCTCCTTCGGAATCATGAATTAACTAGTCGTGCACTGCTTGCACAGTCTGACTTGTGCTGTCTGATTCGCAGATGCTGGATTTGTGTTGGTTCCGAAGTCAGTTTAATAAATGTCATTTGTCGCAGATCTGGACACTTGAAAGTCGTCACTCACGTATTCCTCTCCGACCCCATTCTCTGTGCCATGTTCCATGCTCTGTTCTTCACTCGAAAATAGTGCATTTCGTGTGAAAAGATATATGGGATTTCGATGTGTCCAATCTGATGGTAGTGTATTGAATTCCATATTTCCTTCACGAGGCATATTCGTTATATTTCTTAACCTATATTGTTTCACAATCGAAGCCTACGTACGGTACATGCGTTGCATTGCGAATTTACCATTCACTAAACCATCATGTATCATGTGCTCAGAACTTGGCAGCCATGCATTGAAGCTAAAAGAACAGTATTTGCTAAAGAGACAGTATTTAACATGTGTGTGGTAAGCTGGGTTAGATCCCTCGACATGCACGGAGGACTGACGTGTAATCCATCACTAACACCTCTTTAGCTGGACCACACCAATAGGCTGACATTATTTACCGACTACTCGGCAGAGTACTTGGAGTTACGGGAACTTCCAACCCTTCGCCAGGAACCTTGTGGACCTGGATCATATTGACGTTGTTCATGTTTATCTGTCATTACTTGACGTAGCAGCCGTGGTCGCCGGTCACCACCCGCGCGACCACACCATGGGACTGTCGTGCGCCTGACGGGAGGAACACAGTCATGCGGAGCTGTGGAGGTCACACTCAGTGTGGGGGTCAAGGTCACACTTAGTGTGGAGTCACGGTCACAACCCACTGGTCGTTTCGTGACTATGTGGGGGCCACTGTCATTGTGGTCGCCACGGTCACCATCAACTGGTCGTTACGTGACTATGTGGGGGTCACGGTCACCATCCACACATCGTGACGGGACTGTGTGTGGGTCACGGTTGACACGGGACAGCCGAGGGAGTGCAGTGGTCCGTAGGCTGTCGGAAGACCCTAGAGACACAGGAGTCCCCAGGTCTGGGGATGTGGAGGAAGATTTCAGATTAAAATTGAATATTTAGTTTTAAAATAGCTCTATCGTAATGGGGTAATGGGGTTAATGGAGTTAGCCATACACAACACCGCACACCCTACACTCCACGCTATCCGTCAACTCTACCACACCCATCACGCTCGCTCACCTCCAACTCACACTGCTCTGGGTCCATGGTCACATGGGGATACCGGGCAACGAGCGGGCGGATGAACTCGCTCGTCGAGCGATCGTCCTCCCACCCGGCCCCACCTCCCGGTGCCCCCCCCCCCGGTGACCTTTTGTCACTCACAAATATATTATACACTCAGCATCTCCAGACATTCTGGAATCACAACACCACACACTTACATCACAGTAAACCCTTTCTCTCAAAATGGCCGTCTTCCCAACAACACTCGCCGGTGCTTCTTTCCCGGCTCCGAGTCGGATACACTGAACTCACACATGATTACCTCTTTCGCCCTCTTCGCCGCGCTCCGCCTTGCCAATGGGGTCTGAAAGTTGATAAAGATGTAGATGGCGCTGAGAGTCAATGGCCACCCAGCCTTCTTTGGCGAACCTAAAGCGCTATGTTTTGTGGGTTAGGGAGGGCAGAATCTTTATATTTAAAAAGCCTATTCTACATTTTGTAAGCAGCGTATGTTGTTTGCGCGTATTTAATTATGTTGAATGTACTTCAGACACGTCTAGTTTGCTGGAATATTTACCATGAGTGCGCTAGAAATTAGGAGAAGCAAGCCAGAAGTATGGGTGTATGTGCGGTTCCCGGCTGCCATAAACGTGATCCATCTATCAGGTTTCCAGCAGACTGCAAGGTAAGAAGGCAGAAAATTGATTTGAAAAACAAGTATTGTTTGACTGCCTTTCTGTAAAAGACGTAGTGGGAACCATTTAGGAAAGCACTGGTAAGGTACCAAGGCACATTAGGTACCAAGGTAAGTACCTATCTATTGTCCAGACTGTAAAGTATGGCACTAGGTTCACTGGGGCACATCAGCCCACAGTGAAAATATGCACCAATCCACACCAAGGGTGAGAAATTGACTCCCATCTGCACCCCCCCCCAATCCATAGCCAGTGAATTTGTCATGGCTAATACCTAACATGCTAAGATTGGATTGTTAGCCTACTTAATTTGAAACTAATAATTTGAGTTCCACCCATAAGTTATGTTCAGTCAAATTAACTTCACCAAAATTGCATTGCAGGTTAGGTTGGGCAGTGGGTATCTGGTCACCTAGAGCTAGGTACCTTACCAAGGTAGTTGTTCATATGGGCCCCATTAGGGGCCCACACCCACCTCTCAGGGAGCCTGCACTGCTTGGGGCACTGACTCCCAGGGGCCCACATCTCTTGTGGGTCCTGTTCACAGGAGTGGATCCAGAAAGCTGTCAAGGGGGGGTGACCTCATAGAGAGGGAGCCCATGCTGTGCCAGGATACCAGCCAAGAATGTCCTTCCTGGAGTAGGCAGGGTGGAAAGTGATGTTTGATGAGGCCTGCTAGTATTCCATGTTCCGGTCTTGGGGGGGGGGGAGCAATGTCTGGTGTGACCCACAGGTATTCCATGTGCCAATCTTGGGTGGAGGGTCTGACACTTGTGAAATTGTGCCCCATCTTGGGAAAATTATCGTACAGATTAAGGGGTTTAGGGTAGGCTTTAGGTCAGGTTTGGTCAGGCCGGGTTAGGTTTCAGCCCCACCCAATGTGTGATGCCTGCTAAATGAATACCGGAACTTCTCAGGGAACCTGCACATCCACCAGAGCGGTGGATGCATGCATTTTTAGCAGTAGGTGGGTAGAGATCTCTTACCTTTGGACCAGCTCTTCCTTCCTGCCCTTTGTGGATGCATGCCTTTCCCTTAATAAGCTTGAAAGTTGAGGTGTTGTGAAACTCCCATAAAATCCCTATCACTATTCAAGTCCATAATTGCGCCTAGTAGCTACTACCGTAACGTGCAGTCAATAGCAAAGCACTTGCCAGCTCAGACGCGTATGTTCTACCCAAGCTAGTGGCCAGAGTCCGATAATTGGCGAGTTCCTGGCACACTGTCACCCATGAACAACCTTTCTTCAACAAAATATTTCCGAAATCCTTGGCCTAAATGACTTGCAACCCTAATAAAAGCCACATGCCAACACCGACTCCCGGCAACCCCACACAAAATGTACAGCAAAGATGGCCGACGCCTCCTCGTCGGGTGACCATTGCGTACAGCGCCGCCCTGGTGGTCAAATCGTAGCTTTCAGACCCCATTGTGTAATATGTGTAACTCTGTCAAACATTTTCTGCTTTCCTGCCCCAAATATGATTTGCAGCGTCGCCCTCTCCTCTCGTACATTGTCAAACATCGCTTCCACTTTCACTGAGCATCCTTCTCAGTTATGAGCACCCGGAGCTCCTTCAACTACTGTTCACCTTATTGCATGGCACCAAATTAGAACAAGTCATTTAAAGCCAAACGCTATCATCCTCTCCGCTCTCATAAGCCACATACATATAGGTTATTTCGTATTAGGTAGGCAGGGACCAATCCAATTTGGCGAAAACGGACGGTTCTCCTTATAGATTGCGTTTGATGTTTTGCCTACGTGTTATCCAAGCAGCTTGGTTTTCCCCTTCTCAGGTTTTTCCATGCTCTAACTTAAACATAAATCTACACATTCAAGGTCGAGCCTGACACCCACTGGCGGATCTAGCCCACCGGTTTGGGGGGGGGGGAACTTTCGGTTTACGGCGTCAGCCTCCCCCTCCCCCTATCTGGGGGAGGGGGAGGGGGAGGCTGACCAAACAATTATAACAAAATACCTTTAAAATTGGAGATTATTTCACCCGGAACGCTATTTTTTAACCTCAGCAAAGGTTACTGCATTTTAATTCAGTTCACTTTTGTTGGTTTGGGGGGGAGGGGCAAAAGACACTATTCCCCCCCTTTGAAGCGCTTGGGGAGGGGGCATGGCCGGAATTCCCCCCCCTGGATCCGCCAGTGCTGACACCCACGGCTCGCCCTGGGCGATGGGCCTGCGTTTCGTTTCAGATGCTATGAAGGCTATGAAGCTGTCCACCATCCAAATGTTCTACTGTTTAATATGTATGTATGCATGTTTATATGTCTAACCGTATGTTATGTATATACCGGCCCTTTACGCCACGTTCTTTGTTTCCCGGCGTCTCTAATCTTTCCTCTCTTGGTTGTTTTATATCTCCGGATGTCACATAAGCCGGTTTAACGTAACCCTTTCTTTAACGTAACAAATATCTAGCGGATGGCACTTTGCCTCTGTTAAAGACAAGACAGGCCACCGAACCGAGGCCATAACCATGTGTTCTTTTTTTGTACCGGTAGCGCTATTATTCGACTACGGATGTCCTTCAGTGCTCCAGCCAATTTTTGTTGGGCGCCCAGCACACTTTTGAAACCCGACTCTTTTTTATAGAGTTTTGTGCCTATTTGTGCACCGACGGTATTTTTAAAATACCGGTGCATTTTCGAGGACCCCGATGCGCTTACTTAGTGCCCGGTCCTCTTGTTCGTGTTTAGGACCCTGCCGCTCTTTGAGGGCCCAGCCTATTTTAAGGTCTTAGGTGGTGGCATGTCCCTGGTGTGCTTTGAGGGTCTTCGTGGTGTTTTTTTTTACTACAGCTCTCTGTGTGTTTATTTAGAACTGTATCATATGTTCTACGTCAGTGCCCTTTTTTGCAGGTCTTGGTACCCTTGGGAGGGTCTGGTGCATTTTCGGCCTCCAGTTGTGTTCTTTTGGGGTTCCCGTTGTGTTTGTTTGGGGCTCCTGACGCGCACTTCAGGGACTCAGTGATTTTTTGGTCTAAGTGATTTTTTTTAGCCCATCGTCATTTGTTGGGATTGCTATCACGAGTTTTAGTGGCCCCGACACGCTTGGGGTGGAGGTGGGGGTGGTGGGGCTAGCACGTTTTTAGGGCTTTCGGAGCAATTGTTGGGACACCACAGTTATTTTTGATGTCCTGATTGTTTTCTCATTGCCCCGGCTTCATTTTTTTCGGATGGGCCCGATCATGGTTTGGGGCCCCGGTGAGACCTGTCGAGCTTCTAACGTGATTTTCAGGGGCCCTGGCCCGACCTTTTGGTGTCCCCCTCGTGATTTTCAAGAACCAAGACACGATTTTTTGCGACCCCCAACGCGATTTTAAAGAGCTCAAGTACGAACTTTTAAGGCCCCAGCGTGATTTTCAAGGGCCCGGCCTGTCTTTTTCGGGCCCCAGCGCGAGGGGATGAGTGGTCTAAGGGTAAGATCCTCGTCTCACAATCGATAGATTATGGGTTCGAGTCTCACCTGTCGCTACTCTTCGCCCGCGACCAATCGGCGCGAGGGATTGGCGACGCTACATGACTCAACGGTCGACGTGTCGTAAAAAAAACAATAACCAGGCCCCAACGCCATTTTCTTCGGGCCCCGGCGATACTTTTTGAGCACCCAGCGTCATTTCCAGGGGCCCGGCCAGCACATTTTGAAGCCCCAGCGTGATTTTCGGGCGGCCCGGCGTGAATTTTCAGTGGTCTAACGCGACTTTTCAGGGTCCTACCTGATGTGACTTGAATAAGACAATGGACACACAGAAACTCAATGAACGGAAATACGACGACGACAAAAATAAAAATAAATGAAAAAAGAGAGACGGATGTCACCCCACCAAAATGAAAAAAAAGAAAAGAAGAGAACTTGCGATAACCAGCAGTCAGTCACGCCAAAATTGGCACGGCGGAGTAATCAGTGAGCTCTGGCGATATTGCGCTCGAATAGTACTGTATGTTCTATGCATCGGCGGTTCACAGTTGCCGGCGGACATAGCAATAGATGCTTAGTAGATACTTGATACATGGATGCAACACATAATTCATGAAAAACAAAACTGCATTAATAATCGGGGTACGTTGGTACATCCACTATCTTACCCCAACCCACCCTTAAGAAAAGCACCCCAAGCCGTCGTGGCCTGCTCAGAACGACCTAGCAGAGACGGCAGGCTTGTTTTCGGTTATCACTATGGTAGCAAACTTTCTCCTAGCCGTCGCGTCAGGTTTAAAGCGACCAAGCGGACATGAGTAAGCTAATCTGCGTGTATCATAATGCTGCATCAAGGCCGAAACAGCCCTGGCGAGAGGAAAAATCTGAACTTCAATATCAATTTCAAACCTAAAAATAAAAGCTACAACGCGAAAACAGATCGGAGCTTGTGACTTTACCGCATAGCACTTAACCAGCTTTAATATGTTAATAAGCTTCAATCGGTCATACATGAGAGATTCATCCCAGGACAGTTAGGAAGTGGTCCGGCCTGGTGATCGTTCACTTAGAAGAGTAGAGCTACCTCGCTTAGTATCTTTCTCTCGCATAGTGAGTATATCTTACCCTTCTTTCCAGCATATGTGTTGTCGAATGGCTATTCCGTCAATTTCGCATTATATGATATATCCCCTTAATATTACACAAATATGTTCTAGTCGTCAAATAACTATGTCCTTCATACAGTGCGCCCTGATATATTAAAAACCAACACATATATTAAAAATCAAATTAATCGTGCACATTGAAGATGTTCAGTTAATTCGTTCGAGTCCATCTGATGAAGCGACAGTCGAAAATGCTCGTGGGGTAGGCACCTGCAGCCGCCAATGTTTTGTTTGTTGAAATCAGCAAAACGATTAATCTCAAGAAATCTGATTTTGTTCCCAGAAGGTTGCGTCAGCGCCAGAGACGACCCAGTCTAAATTTGTGTCAATTAGTTCCCAAAACGTAGACATACCCCCTATTCTTCGGTAAAAGCACTTGGTGTGATGGTAGACAAAACTTTGACCCGGGGATCATACGAATTCCATATAAAGCGTCACTATGCCTGTATCTATGACCCAAGTTCTCACAAAACGTACCGATAATCTAAAACAGCAAGTTATTCGCAGCATCGTTTTCTAAACTTAATTTACATCATGAACGTTTTGAGGGAACTATAGCAAGGGTGCTGTAGGAGTGAACAGTAAAGTTCGTAAAGCATTTTTTCCCTGTTGCAAATTTAAGGGGGACATTTTAAAATTGATACCTCCTCTCAGATTTAAGATGGGGCACGGTATCCACGTGACCCTGCTGTTCCGCCACATATGACTCCTGTGGCTCATTGTTGCACTGATCTTTATGTCTTTCTGTCTTAACCCTCGCACGGCTGTGGGAGAGGTAGATGCCAACATTTGGCATTAGCCGTCAACATACCACCAACTAAAAAAAAATCATAACACTGCACCACGGAGGCTTTAGTCTCTGCTTCCTTCATTGTAATCATCTAGAGTCTGGGTAGCATGGCTTCGATACGACTCCAACTCCGACTACGACTCCCCAGTCCTGTTTCCAAGAGGGGTTCCCATACATTCTGACGGACAGCATCGATTATATGGCGCTCGGCGCGGGCACTGCTCTTTTGCTGCTGGCTTATCAACCAGATAACGATTGCAAATCACGGACATTCGCCAAACACAAATTTGCGAGGGGTTGAAAGTGTCATCATCATCAGCTCCGACACTGCAAGGCACCTGAATGAAAAAAATCAAGGCAGAGTGCGCAGATCTTCAAAGCATGTTTTTATATATCTCCCTGTTTCTGTCTCTGTCTGTCTGTCTGTCTGTCTGTCTGTCTGTCTGTCTGTCTGTCTGTCTGTCTGTCTGTCTGTCTGTCTGTCTGTCTGTCTGTCTGTCTGTCTGTCTGTCTGTCTGTCTGTCTGTCTGTCTGTCTGTCTGTCTGTCTGTCTGTCTGTCTGTCTGTCTGTCTGTCTGTCTGTCTGTCTGTCTGTCTGTCTGTCTGTCTGTCTGTCTGTCTGTCTGTCTGTCTGTCTGTCTGTCTGTCTGTCTGTCTGTCTGTCTGTCTGTCTGTCTGTCTGTCTGTCTGTCTGTCTGTCTGTCTGTCTGTCTGTCTGTCTGTCTGTCTGTCTGTCTGTCTGTCTGTCTGTCTGTCTGTCTGTCTGTCTGTCTGTCTGTCTGTCTGTCTGTCTGTCTGTCTGTCTGTCTGTCTGTCTGTCTGTCTGTCTGTCTGTCTGTCTGTCTGTCTGTCTGTCTGTCTGTCTGTCTGTCTCTCTGTCTGTCTGTCTGTCTGTCTGTCTGTCTGTCTGTCTGTCTGTCTCTCTCTCTCTCTCTCTCTCTCTCTCTCTCTCTCTCTCTCTCTCTCTCTCTCTCTCTCTCTCTCTCTCTCTCTCTCTCTCTCCCTTTCTCTCTCTCTCTCTCTCTCCAATTTTCAGTTTAAAAACAACAGGCTATGTCAGGTTTGTCCCTTTCCCCTTCAGACCACGAGTTGTCTCCCCTTTCTATCCTGATCTGTCACCCGTAATCTCTGGGACGTGGTTATGACCAATACCAATACGGATTACCAACGTGTTTTTATCCACCACACTTCGGCCGACGTAATTTGTTCTGATGGCTCAAGCTCTGCATTTGTTGAATGTTCATACATTTGTTCAACCCAACGACCTGATTAGATGGCGTAGAATACTGCTTTGGCGCTTATGCTAGATTAAATGATTTTGAGCTTTAGCTGAAGACTTCCACCGGCGGTTCGTTGACTGGTAGGACGTCGGCGAGCCAACACGAAACTAACTTATGGATAAGTTAGCGGTCACGCGAGAAACGATGACTTGCATTGGCGGGTGGCTTGTTTGCTATATGAGGTTCATCATGAACTTACTCCAGCCAGCAAAATGCTGCAAGTGGCGGGCAAGCTAGATGTAGTATATGCAGCCCCAGTAAAAGACTGAGGTCAACGGAGTGTCGTCAGGTGTGTCCAGCGTGCTCGGAACGTAAGAATGGAATGTGGTTAGGGGATACGCGCAAAGTCGAGTTTTAAGAAAACGGTAATTGTGTCGCTTCTCATGGGTGATGGGTCAATGGGTCATATAATTACATGGGGAAACCCGGGCCAGCTGCCAGCAACGCTTGTGAGCCTGTATTTAGCACCGAATGTTGTCTACACGTTTGCGCACATGCATCAACTGTTGTTTTGTTCACGGCCGTGCCCCATATTGTGTGGGTTCGAATCCCGCTACCAACTGCAGGACCTATCCCCTAGCGGGCACGGCGTGAGAGATGCCTACGCTAAATAACCATTGCAGTTGAAAACGTCGTGAATTAACACGTTAATTCTGATTATTATTAAATGTTGTTTGGGCTTGATTATCTTTGCGACACCGTTGCGTGGAGGGTGGGGGTCCGGCACGTGAGTTCTGTCAATGACAGGGGAATTATCCAACCTCAGGAACCCTGCTTCGCTGTTTACAACTCGGCCTTTTGGGTTCGATTCTCAGATGCACCGCCATGGGGTTAATGTTAAGCTTTCACGAAAAGTGTCGGGTGGGGGCCATGGCGCCCACGGTCCCCCCTGCCTATGCCTTAGCCAATGTTCCTATGCCTATATCTGGGTATGCACCGGCGGCTATGACGGCGTATATAATATCCCGGAAATATTATAATAATGTTATAATACTATTAATATATGATAATGTTATATACCTGGCGTATCTCAACGCCAACCACATTCACAAAAGTAAAGTAAAATTTTAGTACAACAGTTGCGGCAACCGGTACCGAAATAGTGCCAGCGGCATCGGAGTGGTGGTCGGGCTGACAATGTTGGTACTTTGCCGCTACCAGGAAATGTTGACCGAAATTGTTCGAAATTCGATACCGATGCCGGCACCAGTCAAACGCGCCGGTTCTTTTCCGGCACCAATACAACTAGGTTAACGATGAGATCGTTGCAAGACGTTGCTAATGTGTAACATATGAATGGCTGATCTCAGAGTGAGCTTAGGCCAGTGACCTATGATGTCCTTTCGGCGCTAAATATCACTTCCAGTGTCAGTGGGACACTAGGACAGTAGCACAGGATGACCTCAACATGTAATTTGTGTCTGGGGGAGTGACAACATTTTGTTGAAGATCTAACAGAACCGCAAAAGTATCCTAGTACACCTTTCCGGTAAATGTTGCATAACCGTTTCTAATCTAGCCGAATCTACCTAAAATAGGCATTTATCGTTTTATCCCTTCGCCCTTCTGTTCGAACTACCTGACTGCTGACCCAACCTTAATTTCCAACCAACGTGGTATTGGGTCTCAGGAGGCTTCATATATTTTACCGCGCTAAAGGCGTGTTTCAACTTTTGTGAATTTTGTGTGTTTGTGGCGTCAGAAGAGGAACCGGTGTTAAAATATTGCTCACAAATATTTCTGCATCGGAAGATTAGTTTTTTCCACTCCAAAGGCGCACGAAAATTTGGGCAGTAATCGCGTATGGCGTGCTTACCTATGTGTCTGTTATTCTTCGGTTGTGATCGTGGTCGGTATTTTGACTCGTTGAAGAGAGATATTGATAGATTTGTCTTCGAAAAACTATACATCCGAGCTATAGGAGTGGGGATGTTTACGAAGCATTTGGTTAATTATGCATTTTACTGTGTTTGTTCACTCATTTTTTGCTAACATTTAGTTCTATTGGTGTAGACGTTCGTTAGGGCCCGTGGACGTACATAAAGGACCGCAAACGTTCAAAGGTGCAGCAGACTTTGGCAATAGCCCTGGCACATGCGTAATTGCCCCTAGACGCTTGTGGATTCCCGTAGATGTTCGTAATAACCATTTCGCAACTTACATTCCATAAGAGATATTATCTTGAATCTTTCAGCGTGAACAGGTCCCCAGGCGTCAATAATGCCCACTAGATTTCATGCCATTCGGTTTAAAAACAAAAAGTTAGCGGGTCGACTCCTTGATCGCCCAACCAATATGAAGGAGAATCGGAAAGCTACCAATGGGTCTACACTCGATCACATTTTATTTAAGAAGTTAGTCACAATAGTCGGTCGATCTATGATCCATCAATAATGACTAAACATGTCAGGCTCAAAACCATAGGTACAAAAATATCCAATTTGGATCACACGACATATATCTGGTATGAATTCCTCGGCCTGCCGCATTTTGCACGAACTCATCGACCTGCCATCTGTTGACTAGAGTTGAACTAGGTGTCTCTAAGTTTGCCGGTTTGCGACGCCAGTACGATAAGGTTGAATATGATTTCACGGATCATATTTCCGCGGACACGATGTGGACATTGTGACCTGTGGACATTATGAACTATGGAAATTATGAACTTGTGGGTATTGTGACCTGTGGACATTACGAGCTGTGGACATTACGAGCTGTGGAAGTTGTGAGCTGTGGATATTATAAGCTGTGGACAATATGAACTGTGGACATTATGAGCTGTGGACATTATGAACTGTGAACGCAATGAGCGTGTGGACGTTACGAGCTCGTGGACGGTGACATATCAGAATGTCCACAGCTCGTAATGTCCACAGCTCGCAGTGTCCACAAATTCATAATGTCCACAGCTCAGTGTCCACAGGTCACAATGTCCACATGTTCATAACTTCCACAAATCACAATGTCCACAGCTCATAATGTCCACAGGTCATAATGTCCACAGCTCGCAATGTCCACAGGTCATAACGTCCACAGCTCACAGTGTCCACAGCTCGTAAGTACCACAAGCTCATAACGTCCACAAGTTCATAATGTCCACGAATTCATAATATCAACGCGTTTGTAATGTCCACAGGTCATAGTATCCACAGCTCATAATGTCCACCGGTTCATAATGTCCACGAGCTCATAACGTCCACACGCTCATTGCGTTCACAGTTCATAATGTCCACAGCTCATAATGTCCACAGTTCATATTGTCCACCGCTTATAATATCCACAGCTCACAACTTCCACAGCTCGTAATGTCCACAGCTCGTAATGTCCACAGGTCACAATACCCACAAATTCATAATGTCCAGAGTTCATAATGTCCACAGGTCACAATGTCCACACCGTGTCTGCGAAAATATGCTCCGTGAAATCATTTTCGACTGTATCGTGCTGGCGTGGCAAACTGGCAAATTTAGAGACCTCTAGTTCAACTCTAGTCAACAGATGGTAGGTCGATGAGTTCGTGCAAAATGCGGCAGGCCGAGGAATTCATACCGGATTGTGTCTTGTGATCCAAATTGGATATTTTTGTACCTTTGGTTTTGAGCATGACAAGTTTAGTCCTTATCGATGGATCATAAATCGACCGACTATTGTCACTAACTTCTTAAATAAAATGTGATCGAGTGTAGACCCATTGGTAGCTTTCCGATTCTCCTTCATATTGGTGGGGCGATCAAGAAGTCGACCCGCTAACTTTTTGTTTCTAAACCGAATGGCATGAAATCTAGTGGGCATTATTGACGCCTGGGGACCTGTTCACGCTGAAAGATTCAAGATAATATCTCTTATGAAATGTAAGTTGCGAAATGGTTATTACGAACATCTACGGGAATCCACAAGCGTTTACGGGCAATTACGCATGTGCCAGGGCCATTGCCAAAGTCTGCTGCACCTTTGAACGTTTGCGGTCCTTTATGCACGTCCACGGGCCCTAATGAACGTCTACACCAATACAACTAAATGTTAGCAAAAAATGAGTGAACAAACACAGCAAAATGCATAATTAACCAAATGCTTCGTAAACATCCCCACTCCTATAGCTCGGATTTATAGTTTTTCGAAGACAAATATATCAATATCTCTCTTCAACGAGTCAAAATACCGACCACGATCACAACCGAAGAATACCAGACACATAGGTAAGCACGCCATACGCAATTACTGCCCACATTTTCGTGCGCCTTTGGAGTGGACAAAACTAATCTTCCGATGCAGAAATATTGGTGAGCAATATTTTAACAGCGGTTCCTCTTCTGACGCCACATGCACACAAAATTCACAAAAGTTGAAACACGCCTTTAGCGCGATAAAATGTATGAAGCCTCCGGAGACCCAATACCACGTTGGTTGGAAGTTACGGTTTGGTTAGCAGTCACGGAGTTCGAACAGAAAGGCGAAGGGATAAAATGATAAATGCCTATTTTAGGTAGATTCTGTTAGATTAGAAACGGTTATGCAACATTTACCGGAAAGGTGTGCTAGGATACTTTTGCGGTGCTGTTAGATCTTCCACAAAATGTTGTCACTCCCCAGACACCAATTACATGTTGAGGTCATCCTGTGCTACTGACCTAGTGTCCCACTGACACTGGAAGTGATATTTAGCGCCGAAAGGCCATCATAGGTCATTGGCCTAAGCTCACTCTGAGATCAGCCATTCATATCTTGCACATTAGCAACGTCTTGCAACGGTCTCATCGTTAACCTAGTTGTATGGGTACCGGCAAAGAACCGGCGCGTTTGACTGGTGCCGGCACCGGTATCGAATTTCGGACAATTTCGGTCATCATTTCCTGATAGCGGCAAAGTACCAGCATTGTCAGCCCGGCCACCACTCCGATACCGCGGGCACTATTTCGGTACCGGTTGCCGCAACTGTTGTACTAAAATTTTACATTACGTTTGTGAATGTGGTTGGCGTTGAGATACGCCAGGTATATAACATTATCATATATTAATTGTATTACAACATAATTATAATATTTCCGGGATATTATATACGCCGTCATAGCCGCCGGTGTATACCCAGAGATAGGTATAGGAACATTGGCTAAGGCATAGGCAGGGGGGACCGTGGGCGCCATGGCACCCCGCACCCCCCTCCCAAACACTTTTCGTGAAAGCTTCACATTAACCCCATGGCGGTGCATTTGAGAATCGAACCCAAAAGGCCAAGTTTTAAACAGCGAAGCAGGGTTTCTGAGGTTGGCCATAATTCCCCTGTCATTGACAGAACTCACGTGTCGGACCCCCACCCTCCACGCAACGGTGTCGCAAAGATAATCAAACCCAAACAACATTTAATAATAATCAGAATTAATGTGTTAATTAACGACGTTTTCAACTGCAATGGTTATTTAGCGTAGGCATCTCTCACGCCGTGCCCGCGGGGGGATAGGTCCTGCAGTTGGTAGCGGGATTCGAACCCACACAATATGGGGCACGGCCGTGAACAAAACAACAGTTGATGCAT